>JAOYSI010074099.1:0-19008 GCA_025775065.1 Hiodon alosoides | reverse complement strand
TGGCTAATTGGGCCCAATTTGGACATTTTCACTTAGGGGTGTACTCACTTTTGTTGCCAGCGGTTTGGACATTAATGACTGTGTGTTGAGTTATTTTGAGGGGACAGGAAATGTACTCTGTTATGCAAGCTGTGCACTCACTACTTCACATCGTAGCAAAGTGTAATTTCTTCAGTGTTGTCACATGAAAAGATATACTGAAATATTTACAGAAATGTGAGGGGTGTACTCACTTTTGTAAGAAACTGTATATACGAGGAAGGTATAGTGTGAGAAAGGGTTCTGTGTTTTATACTATATTGCCTGTTACGGGGTGTTCCAGAGTCAACTGGAAGAGATTAATTTTCATCAGTCTTTCCTCTCCTGGGGACTTTATCGATGTCAGAAAGTAGGGTGAGTTCCAGATCTAGGCTACCCAAAGCCTTTGTGAGCAATAGTGTCATTGTAGTCACTGTTAGCAGTGGTTCACTTCAGGGATTGTCTTCTGTTTCTGTGATTGTGTGATACTCCCTTAGAAGTCAACATTGACATTGTGGCTGGCAGAACCTGTTTCTTAAATAACTTGAATAGCATTTCAGTTCTAGTATGTTAATGCTATAATGTTAATCTATACTCACAACTGTCATGAAATGAAAATAAATTGTTACAAGGATATATCTGTCATGTTTTGCATACATTACCTGTGTCTCAACCAGTTCGATTACTAAGAAATGAAAACTTTTTTCTACTTTTGCAGAATTATCGATATTCTATTCATAAAAGGGTCCTAGACTAACTATTATATTACTTTTGGATTTTGGACATATAATGTAGAGAAAAACCTTTCTTTTCACAAATGAAGTTGCCTTTAATGTACTGTCTCAGTATTTTTGCTACACTGACCCCACGTCCCACTCTTCTTTTGTCAGAAAGCACTACACGTGCGTGCCCTGCGGCCCTTCCGCGACTCCCGGGGGCGGGAGCGGCGCACCGGGGAGGAATGGCTGGTGACAGTGGCGGACAGTGAGGCACACATACCCTCAGTGTCGGAGGAGGTGGTAGGGGTGGTGGACGTGACCACGCTCAGTAGCCGACAGTACTGTGTAATCTTGGACCCAGTCGGACCTGACGGCAAGCCGCAGTTGGGACAGAAGAGGGTGGTGAAGGTGTGCCTGTCGCTCTGGAGTGATGCTGAGTACTGAATTCTACAGTGTGCAGAATCTGACTCTGGCACTCTGTCTCCTACAGGGGGAGAAGTCGTTTTTCTTGCAGCCTGGGGAGTACCTGGAAAATGGAATCCAGGACGTGTACATCCTCTCCGAGGAAGAGGGGCTTGTGTTGAAGGCTGTGGAGGCCTTTGTGGACCAAGAAGGGGTAAGAGGAGAATCAGAGGGGTTTGTGAAAGCGCCTTCCCTTCCATTCTGGATGAGTAGTTTAGAAATGGGAATAAAAGCATGAGGAAGTACAACTGAGAAAATAACAAGGGCTTAAACTAGTTCATTGTTTTTTTCTTGTTCCCTCTTTTAGTGGGAAATTGAACCTTATTTCACTATTCCTCTTCTCTTTATACGTCCCAAGCCTACGCACTGCAACATTTTTACTTGTTCTCGTCAGTGTATAAAAGACAGGGATGTCCAAAGTTGATGATACTGTTACAACCCCAGATGTACTCGTCTAGGTCTAGGCGATAATAGGGAGAGGCTGTAAGCATAAAGGGCACACAACTCCGTGGTTATGGTGCAAAAAGTATTTATTCAAGTAAATGGTGCTAACAAACACTCACCAAGAGATCAAAAGGGAACTAAGAACAGTGCCAAAGAAAAGAACATAAAACAAGTGAACTATGCTAAACCTATCCCAAGAGCAATATAAGATAAACCCTAGGCTACCAAGAATACAAAGAGGGCACCTGCTCCTAACTTAGTGTTTTTAACAGAGGTAAACTACTTAATGAGGTGTCATCCTATAGGCAACATACCTGTCCACCTTAGTCCTCCTGGAGTACAAAAAGAAACAAAGAACAAATACAGCATACAGGATGAGGACAAACAAGTAAACCGTAACCACACTAAGCAAAATACAATCACAAACCTACACTAGCAACACTAACTACAAACAAGTAGAAAACCACACAAGTATCCAAATATCTCTCTCAATCATAGTTCTCTCAAAGTATCTCCTCATCATCTCACAACTTAAGGACAGGACATGGTATATGAAGGGAAACGGGGAGTCTTGATTGGCTGATTAGAAAATTGTTGACAACGGTGTTCCTGATGATGCATTCAGTCAGTAAACCTGATGAATACAGCCGGGCACCTTGATGTAGAACGATAGAAGGGGCAACAGAAGGGAACACAAAGCAAAGCAAGAACACACCTACAGGAGTGGAGGGACGTAGCAATACCCTGTTCTTCTCTGTCAGCAAGATGGGCTGGAAGATGATGATGATGAGGAGAGGGAGGGCAAGTCGAGAAAGGCTGAAGTCCTCCGTCGGCCAGGCGATCGCTGGATGCTACGTGGCCCAGTTGAATATGTTCCCCCAGTTACTGTGGAGGTGCTATTGCGGCGACAGGCCATCCCATTGGATGAAAACGAAGGAATCTACGTTCGAGACATCAAGACCGGAAAGGTACGAGAGACGGAAGGTCATTCATGCTTCAACTCAATGTAAAAACTGCTACTGAATGGCGAAATCAATAACCCTGTCAGACACACAGTGCCTAACATTTAATTACAGTCATATTAATGAATTAACATGCATACATAAATGTATTTATTTATCACTTAACAAATGAATGAGCTTAAATCCAGTCTGTACCATTAATCTCATCGAGTGTTGCCTTGTGCCTAAACAGGTCAGTGCTGTGATTGGCCACTCTTACATTCTGACACAAGACGAGGAGCTGTGGGAAAAAGAGTTGCCCCCGAATGTGGAAACCCTTCTGGCATCCAACCGGGATCCCCTGGCAGACCGCTCACAGAGGGAGAGACTAGGTCAGGAGCAGAAGGACAGGGACAAAACCAGAGTGGTGTCATACAGAGTCCCCCATAACGCCGCTGTGCAGGTGTACGACTACAGAGAGAAGGCCGCCAGGTAGGGCTCCTATGTTTAGTTTGAGTATACCTACCAATTATTTTATTATTTTATTTTATTTTATTTATCTTTCTGTTTACTAAGGAAGTGCGTCGCACACTGCTTTTTTTAGTAAGTCAGTCAAGCGACCGACATCTCAGCTGTTTATATTTAGCAATAAAAAAATTATACTGTTTAAGTTTAGCACTGTATGTATGGTGCTATTATATCCATAATGATACTTAGATATGCAAATGTTTAACTACACTCCCTCATATTCTTTGTTTATATATCACTGAACATATTCCTGCCATGGGTTTACTTTAATTTGCATTTTAACAAGGTACAGAATTATTAGGCAGTGCTCGGGTGCCTGGGTCCAAATGCACGGAACGAATTGCAGGTTTTATTCCCATAATATGATAAAGGGCAGGTGCTTGAGCATACATGAACCCCCACGTGCATGTCACATTTTCAGTAGCTGTAATGAATGTAGCTGTAATGAATGAATGTAGAATGAGTTTAGCTGTGATGTATGTAAATGCTTTACATTATTTCATATACTGAATTAATTACTCGCTGTTTTTCAGAGTTCTTTTTGGGCCAGAGCTGGTAATGCTTGGCCCAGACGAACAGTTCACTGTACTGTCCCTCTCAGGAGACAAACCTAAACGGCCCAATGTCATCAAGGCTGTATGTTTGCTTCTGGGGCCGGACTTCTTTACTGACATCATCACCATCGAAACAGCGGACCATGCCCGACTGCAGCTGCAGCTGTCTTATAACTGGTACCATATGTCTGTCTATATTTTTAGGACTTGCTCAGGCGAAATGTATGATCTGGTGGGTCTCTTGTTTTCACCAAATTTTTTTCAGTAATCGGGCTGTATTTATGCAAGTGAACTACACCTACCACTTAAGATGTTTCTGATCATTTCTATCAATTTGCACTTGGTGTAAGTGGTATGCTGATGTTCCCCGTCTTCCTTGGTTACCCAGGCATTTTGACATTAGGACCAAATCAGACCCAGTGCAGATGGCCTCTCTCTTTTCCGTGCCTGACTTTGTTGGAGACGCCTGTAAGGCCATTGCCTCCAGGGTCCGTGGGGCCGTTGCATCCGTGCAGTTCGATGACTTCCACAAGGTACTAACTCTTCTGCCACTGACCTCAGTAATGTCGCTGCAGCGTCCATTTTCACTCCTCAACATTAGCCCAGTGGTGGTGGACCAAGCTGTCACACCCTTAAGGCTAACTAACTTTTTTTATACAGTTGTCCCTCTGCTCTGATCACCGATATTGTTTACAATTATAGCCTTCTCTTCCACTCTAAATGCCTGTGATGTCGTCCTGTGTGCAACTGAAGTAGCTGTCTTGTCTAGTCGGCCTATATTGACATATCCATTAGGCGGTCCATCGTGCAAATAAACGTTTTTTTCCACTCTTGTTCAGAACTCAAACCGGATCATCTGCTCGGCTGTGTTCGGGTTTGATGAAAAAATGGCAGTGCGATCCAGTCTGCGCTTCAGCCAGAACGGGCTGGTCATTAGCAGTGTGGACATCCAGTCTGTGGAGCCAGTGGACCAGAGGACCAGGGACGCACTACAGAAGAGTGTCCAGCTGGCCATCGAGATCACCACTAACTCTCAGGAGGCTACTGCCAGGTGACACCATACCTCTGTCCCGCTCTACACTTACTTATCTGTCTCTCTCTTATTCTCTCTCTATTTATCATTCTCTTTCTCCATCTCTTGCTCTAGTTAGCCTGTCCACCTTTTCAAAGGTGACTGTAACAGAGACTTGTCCCGCTGGTGTTTACCCCTCTGTTTCTCTCTCCCTCTCAGGCATGAAGCCGAGCGCTTGGAGCAGGAGGCCAGGGGCCGCCTGGAGAGGCAGAAGATCACAGACCAGGCTGAGGCTGAGAAGGCCAGGAAGGAGTTGCTAGAGCTAGAGGCCCTCAGGTAACCGTTGCCGTGTTGGCATTACCAGTGAAAACGCTGCTCATGCTACCCAGGTAACACAGTGATAGAGCTGTAGGAACATCATCTGGCAGGGGACAATATTATTAATTACATATTAGTGTTTTACCTGTGCAGCTCTTATGTGAAGTCAGTGCATTATCAGTTGTTTGATTTATTCTGTACTAAGTTTGATTTAAGCTCATCAATCATAAACATGTGAGCTTGTAGGAGGTGCTTGTAAGCTGTACTGCTTATCTTCAGTTTCTCTCTCTCTGGTCCTCTTTTTCAGTGCTACAGTGGAAAGCACCGGAGCAGCCACAGCAGAGGCCAAGTCCCGTGCAGAAGCGGCCCGTATCCAAGGGGAAGCAGCTGTGAACGAGGCCAAACTCAGGGCTGAGGCGCTACGGATCGAAGCGGTGCGTAGCCGCCTAGCCGTTCCACTGAAGTGTGTTTGTGTGTCTTCAGCAGAGCGCATCATTGTGCTTAAGTGTCATTTACACACACTGCTGATTTACTCATGCCTTTGATCTTCCCATCACTGTCCCCAGGAAGCAGAGCTGGCTCGCCTATCAAAGGCAAGGGAACATGAGCTGTATTACAAGCTGGAAATGGACAAACTTGAGGTGGAGAAGAAGCACAAACTGGCCCAGATCGAGACTCAGTGCTTTAAAGAGCAGGTGGCCAGTCTGGGCAGTGACACGCTGAAGGAGATGGCCAGGGCTGGACCAGAGTTACAGGTAGGCCCTCTTCCCCTATCCTTACCAAGAGATCCCACACCGGTCTCATATTCTGATTGAATGCATTTCAGTTCCATTTGTCTGTCATTTTTTTGATGACACAACTTAATAGTTTTGGCCTTTTGGGGTGAGCAAATGCCATCTTAATCTTGTTTTACAATATTTCCTTGGCTAAATACTTGCTAACCCATCTTAGATGATGTTTTAGCAAAAGAGCATGCTACACTGCCCTTTGGCATTCACAGGCAAGCATCTTAACAGGTCCTGACCTCAGTGCAGTAGGTGAGGATTTGGTAGCTGGTGCTAACATGAAGCTGTCTCTCTGTAGTTTTCCACTGGGTCTCACTGTGCCAGCTGGTATACTCGGGGAGAGACAACATTTGTTTACCGTTCTACATCTGTTTTCCAGTGTCTGTGTTTGTACAATATTGACACTTACTATCTCCCAGGTGAAGTTGTTGCAGTCTCTGGGTCTCAAGTCCACTCTGATCACCGATGGAACGACTCCCATCAACCTCTTCAGCACTGCCAATGGTCTGCTGGGTGGACTGCAGGAGAAGAAGGAATGAGAGCAGATTTGCAATAAATACTAAATGTGCCTGATAACATGTGTTTACCATTAAACACTCCTATAACTTTTACTATTAGCTTTGAGTGTGCTTTAGAGATGGGCGAAGGGGAAGCAGCACATGGATCCATTTTCTGCTTTGCTCTGTAATTTCTTTAAGTAAACCTCATTAATGAATGGATCGATAGGTTGTGTATGTTCTTTACTGCAAACATAAACCAGTTTACAGATATACCAATCTCAGCATGTGGAAGTCAAGCAGGGCTGGGACTGGTTAGTATTTGTATAAGGAGACAGTGTCAGGGTATGAGTCCACTAAAGCCTCAGAGATGGTGCACAAGGCTGGTACCCGAAATCACAGGACAAAACCTTTTCTTCAAATCACCCTCACCTCAGCTATTGGGTGATTTGGGTAGTGGGAATTAGACCCTCGTTCAGGTGTCAGGTACCTTCCTGTTCCTGCGTTGTGGGTCCCCTAACCCAGGATCAGTACAAGGTGAATATTATTGCTTTCCCCACAGGGATTACCTTTTCAAACACCTTTCCCAGACAAGTCGACTTTGGTAACTAGGTATTAGTCCCCGGGAGACTTCTTTTTCTTTGCTTGTGCAAGGGGAGGATCAGACTTTCTTTTCAGAGGAAGTCTATTTGCAGGTGGTCCTGTGATCTTTACTTCCCCTGCTCAACAGGCAGTCACACTTCCTCTGTGGTTTTTATAGCTGTACTGCTGTCAGAGAGAGGATGACCATTCTATGGGCCACAGTTCCCTTCAGCTCCTTGGCCCAATTAACTTTCTTCTTCAACAGCTGTTAACACAAACCAAGCAATGAGTTCAGCCAAAGCGGTCTCGAGTTTGCCACTGGTCTCCAGGTCTCTAAGCCTCATTTCCATTTTAATCAGTTGCAACTTAGGCTATGTTGTAGCATATTGCATTGGAGGCTTGTGAGACAAAAGCAGTTTAGTGTCCTGCTGCTCAAAACTATATGCAAGTAAAATGCTTTTCAGTAGTTTCAGTAGAAAGGATTTGGCTTTTGCAATCTCATAGAATTTTAATAATGTCAAGTTGACCCAGTGAAAGCTTCTCTACTAGCATAAACACCTAACATTCAGATGCTTTTGTGCCTTGTGGACAAGAAGATCCCTGGCATAGTTTTTTATCAGGGGCTGCAACCCTCTGGGATTTGGTTACCTTCCCATCAGCAGGTAGATTTGCACCTGGAGCACCAGGTGATGAGATAAAAATTAAGAAACTCAGTTCAAAGATCAAGGTTGTCCCACACAACTTTAGATGGATGCTGAACGATGTTGTGGTATACACAAATGGCAATTTTTGACTAATGCTTAAATCAGGATAGACAACTCAGTAAACCAATTACTTTAATAAGGTCAATGCTATAGTGGGTCAACGAGAACCAGAACCTTCACTTTGGCTGGCCCATTATACATTAGTTGTGGCAATGCACCATTAATATAAGACACTTTAGTGACATTTATGACATACTTAAGGAAACATTTGGACACATTGTCCTTGGTCTTTTTTCTGTTATCCACATGCAACTTTTGAGCATTACACTCCAGAACTAAATAAAGGACAGGCAAAGAATCCAATTATAGCCACATAATTAAAGCTAAATAACCGCTTACACAATTGGGATGGGTGGTAATATATACCAATACATTACTGATATCAATGAGTAAAAAGTTTATTACAATGAAAAAATACAAACTTATACAATTTTATTATTTACAAATATACAATCAAACTTTAGTAGGATGATACCAAATGTTTTATGTAACTCAGATTTTCTCTTCACCCTTTGAGACAAACTCAATGTCACTGGGTTTACAAATTTACACTAGGGCACTTTCAATCCTTTGATAGTATATAAAGGCAGTTTTATATTTTCAGAACCTACAACATAAAATTACTCAGTGTGCATAGCAAAATAACTTCTCAGAGGAAAAAAAAAAAAAAAAAAACCCTTCTGGAAAATAAGTCTATAAAACAATTACGTTTAAGGGTTCAACTACCAAAGATAAGTTTAAAAATACTTGCATATTCAATTAATTTAGCTCAAATTCAAAATGTAACTTTTTTTATTATTTGATTTAGTCCATCTAAGGTTTACCTAGAAGTATTAGCGGGAAATAATGCGGGCTTTGTTTTAGCTAGTTAGCTAGCTAATAAAAAGTTTTGAGGAGAGAACTTGTATCTTAAATGATAATGTCCAACAAATAATATATTGAACAGGCTAGTTACAAACTGCAAAAGCTGAAGAGGGCTTAGGCATATTTCCAGCTTCAAGTCAGTGACCATCCTCTTTTACCGTCTTCTACCGTCTGTCACCATACTGGCAATTTTTTCTGCCGCTCTGGTGAAATTTTTTCAGTCACAATGAAGCTTTCAATGGAAATGACATGTTTGGAATTACTACCCTTACATGCAGTCTCAGTAACGCCTCTGTCTAGGTGAGAAGATGGTACTGGGGTCGCTATCTCGCTCCCGTTCCTTTTCCCTCTCTTTCTGGGTGTTGGGAGAGAGGGGCTCCACTCCCCCTCCTGTCCGTCCTCTCTCACTCTTGAAGAGATCGCGGCCGGTCCTCAGGATATGCTCTTCCATCTTGCGGTGCCGCTTCATGTCCGAGAGCACTTTGTCCAACCGGGCCTCCCTACGCACAGCGGAGCGGCCCGAGGAGCCTGGGACAGAGAAGAGACCAGGCTCAGTGTCACCCTGAAAGCACTGAACAACTGAAGTATAAGCCAAGCTGAAGGAGACCTCAGCAGATGCACCAGAATAAAGTGGCACGTGATGTAGGTGACAGTGATTACTGGTGCATGGAGAAAAACGATCACACGGATAAACAAAGTAGGCACCTGGTGTCCTACGGCGATTGATGTATGTGTTTTTGGGCACGACGAGTGCAGGCTCGTCATCAAAGTCGAACTCTGTGGGGCTGGGGGTCCTGGTAACACAGAAAGCAGTTTGGTGAGTGAAAAACACATGGCCCCTTTTTATTCATAAAGAGAAAACACGTCGCAAGCACATTCAGACAGAACCCGTTCTAGGTAGAAAGGAGGAAGTGGATAAATGGTTTTGAACTCAAAAGACATATTTAGATTTGAATGTAGTACGATAAAAACATTTTATTCTTAAACCTTTTTTTTTATTTTTATGCCGTTTCATGCTTCTAACCTTTTCCTGAGGTCACTTCTACTCCCTTATCAATCTTTTTAAGGAAAAAGTCAAAATTTATATTGGCCCACTTCTTACCAAAAAATGCAAAACATTTTGCACACACTTGTATATATTTACATAGCACAATGCATCTGCCTCATTATGAACCATCCGTTCCTCGCTACCCATGACTTATGAAGGAAAATAGGAACAGTATTTTCATATGCTTGCATATTCTAGTATGTAAATTAGTGTCTCTAAGTAGGACATAACACACCATGGATACTCACTTGCGCAGTCTTTCCTCCTTCTCCCTCTCCTCCTGGGAATCCTCTCCATCTCTCTCGGGTGATGGGGTGTACTGTGGAGTGGGGTGTCGACGGGGAAGGGGTATCCAGTTCAGTTCCAGCCTTTCGCCCTTTGCAAGAATATCATACAGACGTTTGATTTCACTGGGTGGCGGTGTCCAGTTCTTTGCATCTTCTATCTCCTCATCGCTGTATGGGACCTCCCATTCTTTCTCTTCCTGTTCCAGACCTTCATCCCCATCCATTCGTTGTTCTTTCATTTCTTCACTTTGCTGTTCCTCCTCCATGCCCTTTTCCTTGTTACCTAACAAGATACGGGAGCCAAATCAGTACAGGAAAAAAATGCTAAATTAATGAAAAATAAATTTAAAAATTTTTTTTTAGTTAATGGATATGTAACAATTAACTCTGAGTAAAAAGAGAATGCTACGACCTATCCCTACACCTTATACCTTTCTCTACTCCCTCATTATCGCTTTCCTCCTTAGCCTCCATTTCCTCTTCGCCTTGCTCTTGTCCTTCCCCCCCCCGGGTTGTCTCTGTTCCGTCTTTCTCTTCTACACCCAGAGACTCAGTCCCTTCACTTATGGATGAGTCTGTGACCTCGGCGGCCTGCATCACCTGAGGAAGTGTTGTAACCTAGAAAAGTATTGGTAAATGATGGACAAACAGCCAACAACTTAAATAGCAATTCAATAGATAAACTGCGATATAAAAGTTTAAATTATTTTTTATCAATAAGCAGCTCTCAAATCATGGATATTATACGTCTCAATATTCTGTCTGTTCATCAGAAAGTGACAGCCTGAAGCCAAAAACCACTGTGCAATTACGCTTACTTGTTAGGAACAGACTCCTACCGTTCATTTAGAACAATTCCATAATAAAAAATTAGACCGATACATTATTGGTTGATTTATAAATAGTGTGTAACTAGACAACATTGATTTAAAAAGCATATATATTTAGAGGTGGTGAAACCTTCAAAATGTAACGTTTAAAATACAAATAAATAAATATTCTAAATACTCACAAGGATATAGATGCCTCGCTTGGGAGTACCCAGATATAGTGTAATTATTCCCAACACGTTAACAGCTACTTGTCTAACTCATACAAGGCGCCATTTTAATAATCGCAAAGGGGGTTTCATGAAAAGTAACCGTCTATAACTATTTAGTAACTACGAAAGCTATGACGTTTGCAATTGCGGAAATAATTAAATAAAAACATGCACTCAAATACTTGCTTGACTAGCCTGCCTGAAAAAACACCGAAAACGTTATGCATTGTATAAGGAAAGGATATTGAGTCGCACTGTGAATACGTAAAAAGCTCCAATTGGTCAGCTTTACGTACAACGTTTAACGTTCTAACATTTGAAAAATATTTTGTCCACGACTTGACGCTGTGAACGTAGCTGGTTAGCTAGGGTTTTTAATTTTTTTTTTAAACTTTATTTATCTAAATAGAAAGAGTTAGCAATGACTTTTTAGGTTGATTCGTGTAGTGGTTATTCTGCGTAATTCAAAAATACCAAAGCCAGAATAATACAATACTAAGGTAAGAATGAATTTGTACTTTTTAAACTAACTGTTCTCAGAAGCTAATCCTTCCAAACGAACTTCCTTTGTCATTTTAAAATCTAATTTTCTCGTTATTTGTTTTATGGAGCGGTCTCTGACCATTTCATTGTGAGGAGAACTAATATTATAAACGAAAAAATAAGCCGTTCTCCGTCTTGCTTGAAGTTTTGTAATAGGTTGTTAATAAGATATGCCTAAAACAAATATGATCAAATAAAGCTATTTATTTCAATGCGTGTTTTGCGTTTTCATAGTTTTCTGCCAAGGCCTACTATTTCGGCTGAATTCAGCTACCAATAAAATGAAGGAAACAAACTTAAAGAATGTACGATTTTAAAACAATTTCCTTATATTTTAAATATTGTCAAGAAAAGACATGAAATGTTATCGATGTTATCGTTACAAACGAGTTAAGAGGAACGAAATTGCAATATGTGTTATATCGTTGTGTTTATATTCGAGTTCTGTGCGGAACAATTGCAGATTATCCCAGACATGGCGCAACGTCTGGCTCTGAGCGAATCGGGTGGAGGAGGTGCATCGAAGCGTATGTCAAGGGTGCGAGTTGCAGTTCGATTGCGACCCTACATGGAGGAGCAGGATGAAAAGGATGAAGGGCCTTGTGTCAGGGGCTTGGGACCACAGAGCCTAGAAATAACGAACTGGAGGAATGCCACAGAAACCCTACAATACCAGTCAGTCCTCCCCTCTTTGTACTTTCTAACTACCTTAGTCATTGCGGTTAGTCTTTACGTTACAGTGAACCAATGGACGAAAAATTACATTTCATTCATTTAACCTGTGTATCTTTCTATTACCGGAAATAAATGTGAAGCCTATACTGTGTGGCATTGCCATAACCATCACCCCATTTCTGTTCATTTAGTTGCTACACAGTTTAGGTTTTCAAGGTTTATAAGAGTGTACTAAATGGGGAAAAGTTTAATGGAGTATACCATTTTTATTTTGTTTAATTTTGTGGTATGGCCATATTACAATGTATGCGGCCATCCAATTTAAATCTATAGATTTAGTTCTATAAAGGCCTGCAGTAGAGGGCTAATGGTGAGTCCATGAACACTCCTGTTTCTTTGTTTTCAGTGTTTATTAGTGATTAGTTTGTTGTAGTGACATTAATCATCATAAATATTAGTACTTGTGTGTAAATCGTGCATCTCTTCCTCATTTTTTGGACTTCGTAACCATGTTGATAACTATATCCTTTCTGTGTGTTCTGAGGTTTGATGCATTCCATGGTGAGCAGGCCGCTCAGAAGGAGGTCTTTCTTTCTTCTGTGAAACCCGTCCTTCCTCATTTGCTGAATGGACAGAACGCCAGCGTCTTTGCCTATGGTCCCACTGGAGCTGGTACATTCACGTTATCTCTCTGCTTTATCCTACATTTCCGACGTGTCTCCCGTCACACTCGACACTCGGACTGACGAAACTCAGTCCACCGGAGTCAGTTTGCTTGTGATCATTTCTCAGTGTCTGTGTTGGGATTTGGTAGGGAAATTGAACGGGTGGAGTGATGACCTTGTGTCATTGTCCTCACTCCCAGGGAAAACCCACACCATGCTGGGTAGCTCAGATCAGCCAGGGGTGATTCCAAGGGCTGTGAGGGAGGTTTTCCATCTTGTGCGAGAGCAGGAGAGAGAGGTGGAAGACTGGGAGTACAGCGTTGGAATGTCCTACCTGGAGATCTACAATGAGAAGGTACAGTTTCTAGTGGCAGCATGTATGAGGGTTGCTGAAGCTATTTGAGATGCAGCGATCTCATTGTCTGAGAACTTAAATGCTTTCTATTTGCAAAAATATAACATTACTCTAACAGGGATTAGCTTGGGAAGTAAGGGTAGTCAATTTCTGGAAACGTATCTTGTCAATACCGTTTCCTATTATGAGGAAGCTTTGTCTCAGTTTCAGACTCGGCAAATAATGTCTCTGTAGAAGTGTTAAGGTGCCTTCCCAAAAGAATGACATTGAGGGTTTTCTTTTGAATTTGGCTGACGCATCAATGTAAACCTGGCTTGAAGGCTATAATTTCCCTTTTAGTTTAACCTGCCTTTTTAGAAATGGGGGCAGGGTTAAAAAGTAATAGTGCTTTCATTGTAAACTAGTTTCTTTAGTATTTTTGGTATTTTTCTTGATAAAAATGGCATAAAAAATATTCATCATGGACTCAACAGAAATTGGCTTAGATTTGAAAAACAAAATAGTGGTATTAGTTAGAAGTGTGTGTGTGCGCCTGTTTGTCTTAAACATTCGGAAATAAAATGATACAATAATGGAAGTTTATGTAAGATTCAGAAGTATGTGGATAACTGGAAAATAGTTTATTAGTGTTAGATTTTAAGTTACTTGTTAGGTTAATTTTACAAGTTAATGTTATTAGTATGGTTGTATCGTAAGAGTGTTTGTCCTCAATTTCCCTCCCCTTTGTCAGGTTCTGGACCTGCTGTCCCCAGGCACTCAGGACCTGCCGATCCGTGAGGACAAGGACCGGAACATCCTGATCCCAGGTCTGACCCACGCACAGCTCTCCTCCCTCTCTGACTTCCATACTCACTTCGCCCCAGCCAGCCTCAACCGCACTACTGCCTCCACCAAGCTGAACCACCGTTCCAGCCGCAGCCACGCCATCCTACTCATTAAGGTGCTCCAACCTGCCCTTACTTCCCTCCCCCCATATTTAAGTGTCCAACTGGGCCACTCTAAACTGCGTGTGTGTCTCTCAGGTGGTAAAGTCTCAACGGGGACCCCCGCACAGGCAACAGACAGGAAAGCTGTACCTGGTGGACCTGGCCGGCTCAGAGGACAACCGCCGCACGGGCAACAAGGGCCTCCGTCTGAAGGAGAGTGGTGCAATCAACCTGTCACTCTTCACCCTCAGCAAGGTGGTGGACTCGCTTAACGCTGGCTCTGGCCGGGTGCCGTACAGGGATAGCAAGCTGACCCGCCTGCTGCAGGACTCGCTAGGGGGCTCCGCCCACTCTGTCATGATCACCAACATCGCCCCCGAGTACAAGTACTACTTTGACACTTTCACTGCCCTGAACTTCGCCGCCAAGTCCAAGCTTATTGTCAATAGGCCTTTTGTCAAAGAGACCTCGTCCGCCAGTGGTAAGGGTCAGATGCATATGGTGATTGCTGCACTAAACTGTTCTCATTCAGGGCACATTACATGTAAATGGATGTATCCCGTATTCTCTTCTTGACATACAGGCCGCTTTAATGGAACGGTATTATTGATTGCTTGATGTTTGAATACTTGTTCTTTACATTCTGTATGTGTGTTGATTTTGAAACTCAATATTCTTCCAATCAGACTGAAGTGCGAACCCAGTTCCGTTACATTACGTGCTGTGTTGTGGTAATGTTTCCTCTCTTCAAACCAGGAAAGAGGCCCCTGGACGAGCAGGGAGGAGTATGTGCTGAGCCCCAGAAGAAGAGACTGAAGGAAGAGCACAGGGAGGAACAGAAGAGGGCCCCTGGCCCAGCACATTCACTCAGGTTACACGCTGTCTGTGTGTATTTGCGTCTCTATAGTGCTCAATAGGAGTGTGAACCTGGTGTCAGGTGGCGGTCCAGTTGTGCCCTTGTAGGTCTGCAAGCATCTTAACAGGTCCTGGCCTCTGTGCAGTAGGTGAGGATTTGGTAGCTGGTGCTAACAGGAAGCCGTCTCTCTAGTTCACCACTTGGTCTAACCGTGCCAGCTGGTATACTCTGGGATAGACGACATTTGTGTGTGTGTGCTGTATTTCCCCTTTCTTGTAACTTTGCCATGGCACAGTAGAATTTAATCGGCCTGTAGTCAGCCCTTTTCTAACTTCCATTCTTGTTTTTTCAGCCCACCCGTTTCCTCTGTGCTGGACAGGTTGATTGCCCTGGAGAAGCTGATGATGGGCTCTCCAGAGAGAGAGAGACTCAACCTGCTGAAGACGGTCGCCCAGTCACGTAAGGAGATCCAGGTGATGTCATGAAACTCAGAGAGGAGTAGTTCTATGCTTCTCACCCTTTGTTCATCTGTGGCTGCAATTACTTAGTTCATCATGCCTCCCAGAATAGTTCAAGGGTGTGTGTTAACCAAACCTTTCTGCCCACAGGAGCTCAAAGAGAAACAGAAGCGGCTGGAGACCAAAGCTTTGGTAATGAAGAATACTGATGGGGAAATAGGGTCTCAGGACAGCGTGCTCTTTAGGCCCCACCTCCCCCCTCTGCACCGGAAGCAGTCCACTGCAGCCAAGCCCAGAAAACAGCAGGCAGTGGTGTCCCCTCTGCAAGGTGGGTGGTCTCCCACACCTCAGTGGCCACACTGAAACGGCTTGTCATAGCTGTAATGCTATACGACTCTCACCCCATTGTACTATAAAGGAACAAGTTTCTATCTTCATGAAAAGGGAGGGGGAGAATCAGTTCCACTGGATGTCCACACTCCACAGGCCCTGCAGTATCTGCTGTCTTTGCACACTGTTCTTCGCAGCCCCGGCTCTTCTCTGTTGTAGACCAAAGGCTACAGTGCTGCACTTCTACGTGATGGGCTTATTGCCAGTTTGCCGACATGCTGCTGTTCTCATGTTCTTTTGTAATTTGTGAGAAACTCCTTAGTATTCTCAATACGGTGCATATGCATTGTGAGGACTTCCTATCTAAGGCTCTTTTTCTCTTTTTCCTCAGTGTCCCAGGGCCAGCCACCACAGCAGTGTGTTGTAGTGTGCAAACCTATGAAAAATCGTCAGTCAGGCGAGGTTGGGCTTAATTTCACTCATCTTTATATGGATTACAGTGAACCCTGTATATGAGACTCCTGCAAATGTGCTGTTTATCGGTACTTCCTGTGCATGTCTACTGTATCGGATGCTGTCTGGCTAATTGTTTTAATACTGCTCATATCCTTATTGCAGGGCTGCTCTGACAGACAATTGTTTTTCTCTTCAGGCTCCAAAGGGCAAAGAGAACAAAGCTGTGGACTCGCATGTCTCTGACAGTAGCTGGGAGTCTCATCTTGACATGTCTATGTTAGAGCAGTCCAAGCAGAAGATTTTGCAGGTGCTTAACTCTGGCACTCTGAAGGACCTGAAGGCTCTGCAGCTCATTGGCGACAAGAAGGCTAAGCTGATCCTGGGGTGGCGGGAGATCCACGGCCAATTCATGCAGGTATTCACCTCACCAAGGGTCCAATCATTCATTTGACTAGATTTTAATCTGTCTGCTGTTTAAGATTACAAACGCATCCCTCTTAGAAGCCTAATATTTTTTTCTTCTGTACTAGGTGGAGGAATTGCAAAAAATAGAAGGAATAACAGCCAAGCGTTTCTCTTCTTTCATGAAGGTATGGTGATGATTGCTTTTATTTACTGAAATTTTGGGAATGCCCCAGTTTTTGTTGTTCAGGAAGGCAAGATTTTATTTGTTTTGAAGTTGTCTAATCTTCTTTCTCATTTGCAGGCAAACATTCTCTGCACCCTTGGAAAATGATTTTCCACTGTCTGATTTTATCTGAGCCAATAGGATCTTTATTTTTCCCTTTTTCCCTCAGTTCTGTTCTCTTGCCAACTTTGTTCTGTTAATGTATTATACTTGTAATGCTTTTTAACTGTCCAATTAAAACTTTTAAAGTTTGAATCTTGCTGAATTGTTTGGGATCAGTGGATGTCTACATGTGCATGCATAGCCTGAGTTTGTTGCTGCCTCTGCACAGCAGGACTGTATGGCAACCTGAGCCCACAAAAGGCTTGCATGTGTACTGAATGCAAATATACACGGGAATGAAAAGATTTTAGACGTTGTGCACACATCCTTCTGATAACCCCAGAAATTGTTTTGCATTTGTTATGTTCTAGACTTGGCAGTAAATTCTCTAGCAGTAAATGTAATATCCATGGTTACGTAATCTGAGTTATTCTTAGTTGAAAGGCTTTCAGATTTGTTAAATCTCAATAACACTATTTAATAAATATTATCTGTTATGTTAGGAACCGGGCTATGATCGTGTTCCTACAAAATACTGTCTCTTCCTTTGTTCCTCACAAACTGGTGTTACTAATGCTAATCTTTCATTGGAGCCAAACCTAGCGTTGGTGTAAGTGAATTTACATTTAGTTAGTACACTAAGCAAACTTTTATCCAGGGTGACTTTCATAGCTTATTTTATATATTTGAATAAGTCTGATCAGTTCTTTTTACAAATCTTATAACTTCCAGGTCACCTGCTTGTCTTTCATTAAATGACCAAAGCTGAACCTGACGTGAGTGTTGGGTTGTTAGCGTTTTGTATACAACTGATTGCCAGTAATGAGGCGGTCACTCTTACAGGTCTTCCTAATCAGGTGCTCACTAGAGTACTATTACACCCTCCAGGGTTATCTCTAGACCTCAGACCATTCCTAATATTGGAAGGACTGTTTCTTTCCAGTACTGAATTCACCACTGATCTTACCTGGCCACAATGTAAAGACTGTGATGGGAGCAAGAGTTAGTCCCTCATTCAGGTACCTCTGCTTATGCTAACCCCTGGTTTATATCCCGGCCTGGTTGCTCCTCAGACTGAGGTTTGGGTGTCCCTCAACTCCCGATTTGTCGTCGTACTCGAGTCCTTGCAGCTTTATGAGCGAAGATGCGTCTCTCTCTGACACTGCTCTACCAAGCTGACACTTGGAGTATTCCGGTTGTTTTAAGGGCTGGTATTTACTTGTTTCACCCTCGGTCAGTATAGAAATACCTTCAGCTAAGTAGGCCCCCCTCCTAGGTGAGGTGACACTCCTAAGAGTATATAAGTCTTAAGTCTTTATCCTGCAAGATACAATTTTCCACAATTCAATTACATGCAAGTATAGATATTACACACAAGTCAAAGCAATAATAGCGAGTACTGTGGGACAAGAATAATATGAACCTTAAACTTACCCTATATGAAGCAGCTGTCTGAACAGCCTGTTCTGCTCTGCGATTCTCTCTCTTATGTTCTAACTTATCCTCAATTTATTAGTCTAATCAGTTGCAAGCATTTCAAAATTAAGCATTACCGTAAGCATTTTGTGATCGTTGTGATCAGGTTCTCGGGAACCTCTTTAGCTCAGTCAGCACTTGGTATGGTGTCCTTCGGGTGACCCAAATTCAGTTGCGCAACACCTGCAGTCAGCTTCTCAACTGCAGCCCTGTTGCTTACATTCTTACCTTGTCTCCCCTTATGGCGGGGAGGGCGAGGGCCATTTACTTTGACAATGTCAACAAGTGAACAATGAACAATGGAAGTGAGCAGTGGTTGTACATTTGATAGCTTCTATTGATGTTTTCAGTCTCATAAAGGAAGGCAATGCTTTACCTTATTGTTCTATTTATTGTCTGCACGCAAACTGAGATTATTTAAAAATGCTGCTCCTATTGAAATACATTAAGTTAATGCATCTGCTTTATGGATTTGAGTTTACTTAGGAAGTAACCAATCCACATATTTATGTGTGTGGTGACTAGTTTTTTCCACACGATGGCGTCAAAATGTTCCCTGTCAGTCTTACGCTGTACTAAGTACTTTACCGATGTGACTACAATGTTTACGTTGGAGCTATAGTTAATTGTGCTTACACCTGGTTGCGACGCAAATGGGGTCTGCATATATATA
>JAOYSI010074098.1:0-19010 GCA_025775065.1 Hiodon alosoides | reverse complement strand
TTATATGCCATTGTTTCAGCATTCTCTGAGATACACATCCAGTGCTTGTTGCTCTTTTTCGTGTGTGTGTGTGTGTGTGTGTGTGTGTGTGTGTGTGTGTGTGTGTGTGTGTGTGTGTGACGGTCACCAGTGGTGGTCAGGCCTGACCCTGACCCTCAGTGGCAGCGACAGCAGGCTGGGGCGTCTGTGCGACAGCCTGGGCCCCAGCTCTGTATCGCTGTCAGAATTGTAAAGAGGCTGGACTCCCGCAGACTGCCTGCTGAAAGGGGCCCAGGAGTATTCTCATGGCAGCTGTCCAGGAACAAGTGAAAATTTGCAGAATTTCCCTGGGTTTTAATCCAGCCTGGTCTCTCTGAGGGAAATGCTGCCCTGCACAAAAGAACATCTTCCACTGAGCTGAAAGCTCTGCTTAATTAAAAAGAGGGAATACAGTTGGGAGGAGGGGGGGATTGACAAAGTAAACAGAAGAGTCACTGATGTTTCAGAAGGACATCAGTGTACAGAAGCTGTGCATGTGCTGCAGTGTTTGCTGTGTTTAAACATGGACTGGTGGGCTTTGCATTTTGTGGAAAAGGATTTTGAATGTTTTGAAAGCGCTATTAGAAGGTACAGGCCGCTTTATTTACAGTCTGTTTGTATTATTAGCCCCCATATGGGTCGCTTTTTACAGTTTTACTTATTGGTATTAAATGATGATCTGGCTTCTTCAGTTGGTTCTTTACTCAGTGAGCTACAACTTCTGTCATCTGACACATTGAGCGGCTGTTTTCTGCTAATTTTTTATTCAACTTTGACAGTGATGCGCAGTGTGGATTGCAGTTTGAGCTTTATCTGCAAATGCCTCTGCAGTGTGTAGTTTTATCATTATTACGACCATGGAGGTCTGGTGGTTCAGAGTTCTGGCTTCTTTGAGATCACCCTGAAGGTCCACTCCAGTGGGACACAGGGCTAGCTTCTTTTGCATCACCTTGGAGGTCCACTTCAGCGGTACCAAGTTCCTCTCTGTCTTGGATAGTCAGATGACAATCTGCATTGCCTCCTGCCTGCCTTCATTCAAAATAGGAGTGTATGCATGTGTCCTCACACGTGAGTGAGTGAGTGAGTATGATGTCCTACTGCTCCCCTCTGTGAGCTGAAGATCCAGGTACTCGCAGCCTGCTGACCATGAGTTGACGGTTCCCCAAGAGACCCTTGGAGCTTTTTGTCATCCTATCATTGCCAGCAGCCTTTATGTAACATACACTTGGAATTTTCCCAAACTGCAGGAGAAAAATAGGCTTCCGATGGGCCTATTTCAAGAAATGTTAGCCTGGCTGCTCATGTTATTTTGGGTAGACTTGGGGAGAGTCCCGGAAAGTCACCTGTCTCTTGTTTACACTCTGCATAAAAAAAGAAGCTACTCATAGTTGCGTGGGATGTAAGTGCTAAACCAACAGCAGTCGGTCGAGCACCCTGAGTGAGCTGCAGTCCTGTATGCACCTTTAGACGTTGAAAACAGAACTTGAGCCAAGCCCGGCCTCGTTGTCACTGTTAGCGCTGCGAACATCTCAGGAATGGACTGGTGCGGATGACAAAGCATGTTTCCAGACTAATGAAGGGCAAGCTACACGGTAGTGAGTTCCTACAGTAGAACTTTGAGGGATTAGTTAAGGGACAGGGTATCATGTGGTACTTTTCCCTAGACTTCTGCAGGAGGGAAACGGTATGCGAGGTTGCTCTCCCCAGCACAGGCAGCATTGCGGTCCTAAGCCGCCAAAGAGCAACGGCTCGATGGGCACAACCTCTGCCTCTGCACTTTCTAGTTTAACAACATGCGACAAAACGACGAGCCGCCCTGCATCTTGCTCAATGGGGCTCTTGCTCAGGGCTCCCATGTCTGGTATTGGGGAAGAGCGCCAGAGTCCGGGCTCCCCGGGTTAGTCACAACAGCCCTTTCACTCGATGCCGGATCAGTTACCTTTGCAGGGTAAGAGGATTATTCCGAAATGACCTTAGCTTTTTGCGGTTGAGCATGCCTGCAAAGGTCTACTCCGGTGCCAGAAGAAAGGCAGCGGCGTTTTCACGTTAAACTCTTCCTTTAACTCACTTCACAGCATCCAAGTTGTTGGGGAAGAAAGTAAGCCAAGCTGAAGGATGAAGCAGGAGGGTAATGGAGTGGAAACTGCCATGAGCAACTGTATGTGGTTTGTTAGCTGAGATGAGTCGGCCTCGGATCTTCTAGTCCGTGGAGACTTTTGGTAAATGCCGTCATGGCTAGGTTTGCGTCACTTTCCATTATGTTCCGTGGAAGTTAGGGAGTTGGGAACAGAAAGGAAGAGGTGTGAATTGCCTTCGGGCCCTGTGGATCATGTGTTTTGTTGAACTGCTGCCCTGGGGCTGCGTGATAAGCAAAGATGAGGTTTTGTGCATGGATGGGACATGGCCCCGCCTTGTCTCTGGAAGGTCGCGTTCTCGGACATTTGTGTGTTCACGTTGGTTAGTATTTATTTGTTAAACGGATGTTCTAACCACTGACGGCTCTACTGTGCACCAGTAGCTTCTTATTCATGCAGCTCAATTTGTACAAAGTTGTATAGATTTTACTCATGGGTCTTTTCATGAGTCCAGCTCTTAACTTCCAGTGTTACACTGTTGCAGAAGATAGGCTTCTGGCTGGAGGTTTCCTTCTTGGACCCGTGGGCTCCACAGGTCCCAAAGGCTGCTGAGAAGTGGCTATCATGGTGTGGAATTCTGGCAGATATGCGATAGATCGGGTTCCTGAGAACACATGATTCCTGTGTGTGTGTGTGTGTGTGTGTGTGTGTGTGTGTGTCCTGTGCTTTGGCTCCTACTGTGCCCAGCATTGCCAATTAAACCCCAAAGGCTAAGGGTGAGGAGCGCTGTGGTGTCCCCTCCCCGAGGTGAGGAAATAAACAAATGAAATCATACTTTCAGTCCTTCCAGCAGAGAAGCTTTAACAAGCTGGCCTGTGCCGGCGGCCCAGGATGGCTGGAATTCCCTGTGATCCCGCGTGGCTTCATTTTATTCACCAATTATTTTTCTATTTTCTCCTCAATTTGGAACCGCCAGCTGTGCTAATGTGTTTTAGCTTGTTGCTACCAATCAGGGCGGGTGGGGAAGTAAGACCGGACTAAGTCCCTCTCGATAGTACTGCAAACCAGCTGGTTCCCGGGAAGCTGGTAGGAGACGCTTGTTAGCAACAAGCTAAGAGAAACATGCTAATTTAACCTACCCCAGCCTGGGTGGCGCTATGCCGCTACTCTCGACCACGATTGGCTAACGACTTGAGTTGGATTCAAACTGTCTGTGTTTGGGTGAGGGGCTGCTCAAACTGAGCCATTCGTGCTGGAACGGGTATATTTAACGCTTTTCTCAGACTTTATACCACAGTGCCTTATTGGGCAAGCACAGCATAAATGTCTGCTACATTGACGCTTCAATGTAGCCTTCACTGTGGCGCAATACACTTCTATCTTCAAAACCTGGTAAGTCGTTGTTTAATTGCTGCGCTTTCCTGATTATGAACTTCCATCTTTGGCCGGCATGAATGAGCCTTAATTCCTGCTATGGTTATAAAGCAAAGCTGTGTGTGTGCGCTTCACAGACCCATTGAAACCTGTTTTGGAAATTTACATACATCTTCCTGATTGGCAGAAGTCCTCTCTCACTTAACCTGGGGAAGGGTTTATTGCCTCTTGATGACTATCCACAGAATGTACAGGGCACCATGCGGATTTCAGCCCAGACGGCCAGCTGAATATAATGGTGTGGACAGGCAATATCAGTAGGCAGACGTGTTCTTTACTGGCAGGGGAAGCAGCCAACACTGCCTCCCCATTAAGTGTGAGCGGAAGGCCAACCCTACAAACGTGCCGCTTGATTGCTGACTAGCTTCTGCTCCCTTTGACTTAATGTCTATGAACCGTCTACTGGTTTGTTTTCACAAAGGGCTTCTCGTTGCCACTGCCGTTTGCCTTCACCTTTCTCTTTTGGAATGTCCCGTTGCTGAAAGTTTTCAACTGGAGATCTTGCATGCTTTCGGAAACCCTAGATTCGGATTGTTGGAAGCGCCCGGGCAATAACGGGATTGGCTCATAAGGCTCATACCTGGCTCATAAGGCTCATACCTGGCTCATAAGGTGTGTGTGTGAGGTCTGTTACAGCGATGTGCGTCGGTTTAGACGTGCCAATGCAGTCCTAATCAAATTGTGCTAGTCTGCGGGTATATATTTAAATGAAGAATTGCAGATTCCTGTTTGTGCTACTGTATCTCAGCTTTTTGCATTCTCATGTGGAAGGTGTTGATCTGTTTTGAAAAAGTGTGCATTTCCATATTTTAGATAATTTTATAATAAGTTTGTTTTTCATGACCTCAGATTTATTAGTGAAAGATTAATAGGCTTGTTCCTCCAAAGCGTTTATTATTAAATCCCCACAAATATTGTACTGCAGCTCTTGGGTTTAATTAGGATTACTGGCAGGCAGACTCTCAGACACAGAGAGTGCACTGTCTGAAAGCAGAGTGGAGAAGTCAAAGCGGTGTGGCCCGTGGCCATTCTCCGCCGACCCTGACTCGTCCTCGTGCGGCCTGTTCAAAGCCCCATCCAAAAAGGAGGTGCACGGCTCATTTAGTAATGAGCTGAATGCCCGACTCCCTTGTTTCGTTGATCTATGGCTCATTCAGGCCTTTCCACACCTGGCCCAGAGCAGTTACACCATTGTCTCTGGTCCCAGTCTGGTCTTTGAGTCTTGGCTGGCTTGGGAGTTTTAACATTCACTGTCCAGACAGTTTATTCACCTTGAGTTGCGAACAGAACCGAAGAAAAGCTCTGTTTTGTTTCATCTCCCCTGAGCACTTGACCCAAGTCTTCAGAGAAAGGGACGCGCGGCGCCGTTTTGAAAAAAAATGAAGGCACAGTTTCCACGTCACTAATCCTATAAATCCACTGGCCCATTTTCCCTCCTGAGGAGCGAGAGCGCACCGTCACCATAGAAACTGGATCAACAAAACCATTAGGATAAAAGGTGAGCCAAGGGAAAGGAGCTCCCCCCCCCTCAGGGATAAATTCGATGGGAGGCCCCTGTTTAGATGGCAGCTTGCTTCTCCACCCCCCTCACTTCGCTCCTCTCCTCCAGAATACACGCTCTCACAACTGTGCTTCCTCTCCGCGGTGGTTTTCCACCCCGCGCGTCAAATGACAGGAAGGACGTGCCGCTCGGCTCTTCGCCGTCTCTTCAGTGGCGCGCCCCGACAGCCATTATTGATGGATGTGCTTCTGCTCCCTGGAAATAGAACTGGAGGCCAAGGTCAGGCCGGCTCTCAGACCTTCCACGCCTGATGGATTGGAAGCTGACGTTGTGGCATGTTATTCAGGGAATGATTTAGGAATTCAGTGTCTGCGAGATTAAGCCAAAGAAATTCGAACTTTAACGTTTTCTAGATTGTGTGCTAGAAGTTCTGACTCACCTGTTGTAAAGTTAACTCAGATTTGGCATGAGGCTTTTTGATATTAAATGACACATTCAGAAAGGAATGCCTGGAAATTATTATTATTTTTGGAATATATATTGGAACACTCAGGAACTTAGGAATAGACTATAGAGAAATCAGGCATTCCAACACTGTCGACTGTTTCGTACGTGATTCTTTTACCGTTTCCATTTTTCCGTCTCTGTCCTCATTTGGGCAGCCGGCACCTAGGCACATCTTAGCCCATCCCTCGTCTTCACTAACTGTGTAGAAGTGATGGCATGTTACTTTAGCTTGGTTTTCATCTTTAGTCTGATAGATCTGTCTCCATGCTGGGGGAGGGGGATCAAATGAACTCCGGGAGAAAATAAACACATGACGCCTTTCAGTCAGCAGGTTTATTTTTGGGGGAGAGGACATTTTTCCTGGGGCTGCCCAGCCTGACGGATTTAGCTCTAAAGGAGGGGTTCTGGTAGCGGGCCTTACGGACGGCCCTGCTAGCAGTCATTGCCTAAGAGTAGCCCGCGCTGGTCAGCGAATACCCAAAGAGCAGGTCTCTGTAAAAAGCTATTGCTGCTCAGCCCCACTAGCGACGGAGCCGGTCTCGTCAAGTAGCCGTTGCAGGTCAGTGACTATCCAAGGAGCAGGTCTCCGTAAAAAGCCATTGTAGCCACACTACCCACAGAGCAAGTCCCTTCGAAAAGCCAGCGTCGGTCGGCCAGCCAGTACCCAGGAACAGGGGCTACCTTCACCACGGAGATGACGCGTGACGTGTAAGTGCCTGCCGCCGCGACTCTGCCGTGCTGGTGTTGTACAACGAGGCACCATTTTGTCATGGTCAGGGGGGAAAAAAGGCATTTAGGCAAGTCTCACTGTGAGGAGTGTGTTGTGTTGATGAAACTCCTCTGCTAGATGTCATCGTGTATTCTGTCACACTACACACTAATGGAGAACGGCCATTGTTGGACGTGTTGGAGCTTTCATGCCTTTTCGCTCTGCTGTGGTCCATTGCGGTCCTCCATACTCGGTTATTTAGCTTATGTGTAGGGGTGCCAATAGTAGCTGTGTTTTGTAACATGCGTCCACAGAACAGACAATAGCATCTCGGCTGCTTTCTTTATTGGTCAGTTGTGGTCCCATGACCCTTCACTTGGTACTTACGTTTGACATTCTGGCTATGTTTCACCTGTCAATGCACGGAGGTGACCTGTTAACTGTGTTTCACATGTTTCAGGGCTGTATACATTAAACAATCTTCATCAATCTTTTAAGTTACATTTTTTTTAAGGGCATTAACGGTGAGCCTAAAGCCAAAATGGCTATAATTTGTCAAAAGGTAATTTTGATTGCATGTTCGAGGGCTTTTGCCGCATATAACGTTATGCTCAAACTTTCACTATCCAATACGACATCACTGGGCCTTTTCTGTCACTGCGTCCACGTGGGATCTTTGGCTTTCTGACAGGGCCTCCGCTGAGTGAGCACTTTCACAGGTAGCCCAGGGGCTCAGTCTCCCAGCATGCCCCTGGGCTGATATGGTGACAGGCCTGCCCCGCACGGCGGGGGGAAGATGGCGACCCACGGAATCGCACCTCTCCTCGTCCGACCGGCTTGTTTTTCTGCTGCCTCTGTAAACTGACAGTCATGTTTTTGAAATGCTCAGCGTGAGAGAGGGAATTCATTACAGCGCAAATCCACCTCTGACAACCTTTTCAGAGTCTCGAAAGGTTTTCTAAAACCAGCGACGTTTTGGCTGACTCTACATCAGCCTACTATAGTGCAAATGCTTGGCTCTTTGTCTCTGATGTTTTCGATAAAAGCTTTGGTATGGGACTGTTGTGAAGATAATCAATGCTATTCCATGTCTTTGTAGGCCAGACGTTTGGCTTCAATTTCTTTTAGCCACTTGTAGCAATGGGTTTTTAGACAGATTTACTGTGGTGATTTACTCACTTTAGCTGTGTATGGCAGCTAATTTAGATCATTTACTTTCTGAATCTGCTTAACTTCATAACTTCTGTCGACATTCTTCTTAAATATCGAGCATTAAACTGCCTTTAGGGTATTGACCTATGCTATTAAATTTTAATGTATACAATGACTGTGGATTATTATGTTTTTTTGGTTAAAAATGGAACACTGGCTATTCTATGAAGGCATATTGTAAATGTATCTTTCCTGGATGAAATGATCCAGTGAGATTGTGCAAGAGATGGTAGTCCTTTAACATGGTCCTGTGGAAAAAGTTGAAAGACAAATTGACACTTATGTTTTGACAAAGGCGTGTACCAATTTACTGCAGAAAAGGTTCCGTCCTACCCTCTGCAGTGTCTTTCTCTGGGGTGGGGTAGGCTTGGCTCACTTACACGTACAAATCATAGATGCACAGAAGTTCCATCGTCTGTCAGTGGCAGCGTAGATGAGCGTTCCTCGCGCGCGTAGTACGGAAAGTCGAGAGACCTGTGAGTGCCTGCTGCACTTGGACTGAAGAGGCGAGCTGGGGTTGGGCGCCTACAGGTCCGGTGTCAGCCTGCACGTCCTCTCCCCGCCACTCCATCCATGAGCTCCGTGGTTGAGGTACTCCGGTCGGGGTGAACCTGACGATGCCCCCACAAATGACCCAGTGGAGCGAGGCTAGAGAGTTGAAGTTTTGTACAATTAGGAAAAGGAGATTTGGTAGCACACTTGCCTACTAGGGTTTATTTTTATGTTTGCGTATCCTGTTACGGTAGTCCCCTTCTGTTAGCTGGGTTCGCTGCACGCGCTTCGAGCCTTCGAATGATTGGTTCTAGCGCACACTGGCTGTGCCACATTGGTGGAATCTAATGGTAAATGACGGTCGAATGAGTCGGACTCCTTCAAAGCATTTCCTTGGTGTTTCTAAATGGGGAATCCACGTTTTCAGTGGAATATAACAGCCACCAAATAAGGCCCGTTAGGCAGGGGGTGGTGAAGGAATGTTGGCCTCTCGTGTCATGTCATTATGGCCAAAGAGCTTATGAAGTTCAGCATGTATGACAACCCAAATTCCTCAAGCCTTCCAGGAAGGAGCTGCCAACCGCATTTTCTGAAAATCATTAAACCTTCCCCCCGTTACCCGACGAAGAAATTCAAAACTGTCCTGCGTGGCTGTAAAAGTCATTTTCCACGAGTATGCGCCTTCCCCCCCCAGTGTGGCGGATATTCATTACCGCAGTCTGGTTGTGTGACAGCTCGGATACGTGGAGCGGGTGTGGGTTACGCAGGCTGGCAGGAGAGACCGCGGCGGTTCTGAGGCGTTGACGCGACGGCCCGAGCACTCTGTCCTTCCAGGCTGTGGGCTGCGAATAGCAGCAGCAGCTTCTGCGGGTCTCCCGAGCCGGCCCGGGACGGTACGCGCCCGACGTCGGCGTATTGCTACGACCTCCTTCAGCCACGCTGCCTTCCCTTTCCCACGGAAGCCTCTGAACTTAAGCTATAATCAACCCTCTCGTGTTCTCTTCATATAGTTTAAAGAAAAGCTTGACAAATTGCCAACGTTATAAGCATGCGAGTGAGCAGGTATGGCATTTAGCAGACGCATTTTGCTGAAGTGATTCGACACATTCAGTTCACAAATGGTGTACTTACAAGACGGATATATCCCTCTAAATATTTAACGCCGGCAGTATATTTCTGTAATTGTGGAGTGTTCAGAAGTGGCTTTAAATAAATGGATGTGTGAACAGTTTCTACTTTCCAACTATTATACTGTAAATTAATGTTTGTGATTTTGAGATTAGGGATGCTGTTTCCTGAATTGCGTGTTGTGTCAATTACAGTCAAAATGCTGGATATTTTCCATGTTTCCTTTACTTTTTACTAATTTTTTAATCATTTATGTGAGTATCCATGTGATTTTTTTTTTTTTTTTTTTTTATACTGCCAGAAATATTTTTGCTTGGCTGGGTCAGGATGAGTGATGATTTGATTAGTTATTTACATAGAAAGCTGGAGGAGAGAAGATTAGCATCTTCTGTGCTTGTCTGTACCATAATTACGGTTGTTTATGGTTAATGACTGGTGAGGAGGCTAACTGGTTGAGCGCTTGTCTTCGGTTAGTTTCTGGTTCAGTTGTCTAGGTTCGTGGTCCCGGGGACTGAAGATTCTGCGTGTTGCTAGCGATTCGATCTGTGACCAGCTAGCGCCGCCTCACGTTGCCTCAGAAGCCAAACCCCGAAGTGGAGCCACAGCGTTTTGTAACCTTGATTACATTTCACCGTCCTGGCTGGTTAGGGTTAAACTGTGGCTTTATGGGTCCGTATCGATTTCACCAGGCTGGAAGCTGTCACTGGCTAATGATGCGTAGATGGAATGGCTGCAGACATTCTAGAATGGTGACGCAACACACCCCCCTCGTTGGTTCTGTAAATCTCCTGTTGGGACCAGGAGATTGTGGATTCCCAACTGCCTTCCTTTCAGGTCATATTTTTTGTTTATTTGCCTTAAGAGCTTTTGGGGGTGGGGGGGATTTGTGTCTGACGCCAGACACAAGCGCTCTCCTCTTAAACCCGAACAGCCCAAGTCAATAAATTTGAGCTTATACGTGACCTGTCCCTGAAAAAAACCCAGTTTCCACACGGAGCTTTTTCCAGCCGTTTCAGGTCCGTTGTGCCCTGCCACTCCGTTCTCCTGACTGGCCAAGGTCCCTGACACACCGCGCCCTCAGGAGATGCCACTTCTGCCCAGCCCTGACGGCTCTCCTCGCCTCACAGAATGGGCACGATAACTGAAAAAGTCTCAAGAGGCATTGGCTGGCAGCCTTGAAGCATTCCGAGTACTAGAATGCGGCCCTTGAACTGTGACACTTCACAGCGTCCAGAAAACACTTTACGCTTTAGTAACGTTGCTGTGACGTTTCGGGCTGCAGTAAGTCATGACGATGTTTCGCGTGCGTTGGTCCGGTTGGTCCGCTCAGCAGATCTTCATAGTTCCCGGCTAACACACGCCATCCTCTCTGATGTTGCAGTAACGTTAGGGAAATGTTGTGTGTTGGCTAACTGGGGTCTGCGCTCTGTGATCCCAAAGAGTTGCCTCATTTTCCGGTATCGCAAGTGGCAATGGAAATCCCGTTTATCAAGATGACGTGCCTAATTTCGATCTTTTTGCTTCGCCCTTGCGCGTTAGATGCGAGGTAAAAGGAATGTTCATGACTGTTTATTTTCCAGCGCGTAGCAGATCTCATGTCTCCTAATCTAATCAGAAACACCTTCCTGATAGTGTCCTTATCAGCCTGGCTCACGGGCCCCAGGTGTTCCCCAGGAAAGGTCCTGTCGAGTATGATTGGTCGCGGAACCAGAGCTGGAAAAACAGATGTCGGTGTACACGGTGACAGTGCGGCACCTGTCTATCGTAGTGGGGTAGGTGAGCGCGCACCATGTGTGCTGTGGCGCGGCGCGGCGCCGGATGCTCACGGCTAACGCCGGCCTGACCCGCTGGATCTCTCCACGACACCGGGGCTGTGACGGGAGGCTCTCGCAGGGCTTAATCACTGCTGAAAGCAGTGCCCTGGATATACTTGACTCGGTGGCCAATGAAAACTGGGTGAATAAGCCTCTGGATAAATCTGCGTACGTCAGCCTCTTATCCATTATTGCTATTAATTACCGAGGCTGCTTCTGTCTCGTATCAAGCTTTAAAGACTGACTTGGGGTTTTAATGTTGGGCTTCTTGAAAACCGTAATGACAGCTAGCTCACCTGCATGTTTACTCGTAGGGCTTTCCCGAAGGGTCCAGCCCAAACACTGGTACCGCCAGATGGCCTTGTCCTCTCAAAATGAGCGCAGGTTCCTTTTCTGTAAAATCAGCTTCACAGCTGAGAAGACTAAGGATACCCAGTCACTGCCTGAGTAATGGCTTTGTTTCTGGCCTCGGGGGTGTTGCTGGGTTAATTAAAGTCCCGTCGATCCACAGTGGACCCTACCTAACGAGTGTCGGGGTTTTTACCCCTCGCTCGCTCGCTCGCTCGCTAACCAACTCCACCGATACTCGGTCATCTGTTAACAGGCACGTTCATACCCTCACTTATCCCACTTTCCTGGGGCCCTGATTAGTCTGCCTGGTCAGTAACGATTTCCCCGTCCCAGTCGGTGCCGAGTGGCCACGTGTCCTCGGGTAGGAAGGGGGGCGTGTCTGTCTCAGAGTGAGCCTTGACCCTGGACCACCATGTTGGGGGTGGGGGGCCGCTCTGTCAGGCGGGTGTGCTGTGCCTTATCAATCCTGTTTTAATTGTACGTCATGCGCGGCTGAGTAAATTCGCCTTGCGATGAAACTGAGTGCGTCTAGTTTGACCAGAAAGAGACTGGGGAGGGAGGGAGGGAGGAGGAGGAGGGGGGGGGTGGGAGCGAGCTTCCTCAGTTGAGCTGCGATGGCACTATGCTGCGATTTCATCTTTCCAAACGTGAGTTTCCTTAACAACTGCAAGGACTCGAAGCCTGTTGCCAGGTTACCCTCCGCCACTGTGAAAATCCACATTCTACACTGGGAGCATGGAACAGCACCGTCGGTTGGCACCCATCTCGGAACAATGAATGGCAAACGGGTTTTTCAGGAGGGAGACAAAATGAATAGGATAGTGTGATCGAGACGGAGCGCGTTGAGGGGGATTTATTATCTTTTTTTTTTTTAATAATAGAGTTTGTTTTGTGGCGTGAAGCCATGCAGCTCCACTCCTCCACGCACTGCAAGGCGTCGGGCTTCATTCTGAATGAGAGATGCGCCTTGCCTTCGAAGATGGAGATCTACCGGTACGTAGCCGTAAGCTCTCCACCCTATAGTCCAGCGCACGTCGCCGAACGCGCCGGTCTAATCAGAGCAACTGTTGCATATTTGTCTTTTTTTTGGAGGGGGAGGGGCACCTGGGCCCATTGGTCCTAACGCTGCCCTAGGACTGCGCTGCATCCGAAATGAAGCCTTTTTCTGCAGAACTGATCAGTATAGGATGAGGGGAATCGCTGACGATCCCGCTGGTTCAGGGCTGTGCGTAGATCCAGGCGCCAGTGCCGTTTGGGGATTCTACACGCAGCCGTCGATGAAGATGTCAGCACAGCAACTGTGTTGTGGTGTTATCCTCGTCCTTAGTGTAAGGACGTGTCTTCGAGAATGCGTGGTTATTGTTGCTTTAGTTGTAAGCGTGCGAATGCTTGCAGGGAGCGTGATGTGTGTTCAGAAGTGAAAAGGACGTGCGCTCAATAGACTTCATCGGAGGAAATGAAAATGTTTGTTTTGGATTGCATTTAATTCTGGGATTTTAGGTATTTCCCGAACATGTCTGTGTAACGCGCTGGGTGATTTAAGCATGTGTGTCTGGAATCGAGTCCACCCTAATTCAGAAATTGGGAACTTATTTCAGTAGTGGTGATACTCAGGCCAGCCAGTCAGATGCGGAGTGCTAACCCCTTCTAAAATTCAGAAACGGTCTCAATTGATAAGATGGGGCACCTTGCATGCTTAAGACGGCAGCCCAGATCGCCAACAGTCAGGCGGCGAGTGCCAGGAGGAGGAATTGCGTACAGTCGGTGATGTGATTAAGCCGGGTTGTATGGGGCGTGAGAGTCCCAGGAAGGCCTGGCCTCTGACTATACCCACGTTTTGTAGCCAAGAGGGGACAGCCAGGGAAAGCAGATTTGTCATGGTTACTGTTTCCTTGTAAATATTTGTACTTCCCAAACGAGTCTTTCATCAAACTAGTTCAGCAGGTTTTTATTTTGAAAATCGGTAATATTCTCACTGTGCTCTGAACCACCCCCTCCATGCAATAAAGAGCAGAATGTGAAACTACTGGAACACTGAGTCCTAGTTCATCAGTTGGTTGAACGTCCCAGCTCACAATGGTAGCGATGGAGTCGTTCGCGTGGCGTTATTCTGGTCCTGCCCCAGACAGGGTGAGGTGAGGTGAGGTAAGGCGATGTGGTCTTGGACTCGCTTGCACGTGCGACCGGCCGTGTAAGCGCGGTCCAGCGGCAAGGCTCGTCGGCTGCAGCGTCTCGGGAGCGGGTTCGGCCCTACTCGTGGCGGATGAATAGCACGCGCAGTGTAAGCACTTGGCTTGACTTAATGACGATCTTTCTTGGAAGTCATGAAAACAAGGGATTCCAGCGTAACTGCTGCACAGATTTTCTGGTCCGGTCAAATCCGAAGTCCCACTCTGACGCTGCAGGACTCACACTTGACTGCTCCTTCTAGTTCTGATCCATCTGAAGCTTTGCAGCGTTTGACATTTGGGACCAGAATTGCTCCGCGTTGTCTTAGGTTTCTCCCCAGGGAGGCAAAGTCGTGACTATTGAAATATTAACGTCTCTTCTGAGCCGGTCTATTGACTGTGGAATGGGCAGAGCTCGAGTTGCCTAAATAATTTTCCTACTGTGACACTGCCCTGCATTGTCCTGTAAAGTACAGCATGAATGAATGTGCCACTCATGGTGACTCACCGATTTGGGAGTGGAGTGTTTTTTTTTTTTTTTTAAGCGCTTTTCTCTGTCGGGACGCGAGCTCGCACCTAATTGGCGGCGTCGGAGGAGAGGAAGCCTGCGGAAGCGCCCCCTTGAGGATGAGGGGAGAGGGAGAGATTCCCCGCGGTGGCCCCAAACAGGGCAGCGAGCCCCCTGCAAGGGCCTGCTCCATCAGCCGGGCTGCCGCAACATTCCCACAGTTCCCTGCACACCCCCCAATCCTGCCGACATCAGCGATCGAAGTGGTGTTTACGGTCACTGTGTGTGTAATCCCTCTTCATGCGGTCTCCGCTGCAGGTTTTAAGGAAGATGGTCTCCCATCAGAAGCCCCAGTGTTATCGTTCTGCCAGTCTGGAGCAGGCAGCTATGTGACATATCTGGCTCTGCCTGCATGTGCGCACCTGTGTGTTAGTGTGCGCGTGTCTCCGTGTCTCCGTGTCTCTGTCTTTATGCGTGTATGGTTTGTGGGGATTGGCTTGAGAATTGGTCATTCTCTGGCTCTCCTTCATTCTGTCCCCCCTCCCAGCTCCCTCTCAGGATCACGGAAGGGATATACTTAAAACCCGCCCACGTACACAGTGTTGCTACGGTGACGGCTGTAATTTCTCAGCCTATAAAAAGATGGGAAGAGAACCCAATGGAAAGCAGGAAGGAGAGGGTTTTGGCTGGAGAGGACGGTGCCCGCTGGCTACTGTGATGGAGATGTGGTTTTGGGGGGGGGGGGTGATTGGTCCAGATGTGTAGCAACCTTTCAGATTGTGATTTAAAAGGTTGTTTTTTTCTTAAATCCTGCAAAGCACAATTTTCATGCCACAAATAGGGGCATGAATATATAAAGGTGTGTTGCAGAAGCTATGATTGGGGGGGGTGAAATGTCTGTGAGCAGCCTGCGCTCTTTCTGACGGCTCGGTTTCATGGCCTGGGGAGACGGGGAGAGCAGGAGAGAATTGGATTACTGTGAGGGTCTGTTTAGGACATCAGTCAGCATCTCACTGAGCCACGATCCATTTTTATTTCATGAACAGCTTGGGCAAAAGCAATTTATTTTTAGACCGCGTCACTTTGTATGAAGCCCCAGTGTGCAGGTAATTCTGGTTATGAGGATTTAGCGGGCTTTTTTTCCCCCTTCGCCCCTCCCCCTGCAGTAATGGTGCCTTTTGATTGGTTTTCGAGCTACGTATCGTTTTGCAGTTAAATTGTATCCATAGCATGGACAAGATTTGTGGGAATTCTAGTTCATCCATATTAGCAACTGAAATAAAATGTGTATGTATTCCAGGAAAGCCCTTATGTTTTCCTCTCTGTGGACTCTTATTAATGCTGTACGCTTCACAGGCTCAGCAGTTTGATTGTTCTTTTGGTATTTGAATTGAGATTCACTAGGCTTGGAATAAGCTGGCCGCGCGTTATGTCGGTCACTGCTTGAAGCGCTCCCCTTAACCTTTGTTCTCACGCTGTCTCCACCGCGGCTTGGCTGTCTCCACGCTTGCTTTTGTTGGGTTAGTAGGAGAAGGGGATTCTGGGGATTCTCCCTAGAGTCACGGCTCTTGAGGGGATTGGAGTCATGATGAAAAACTGGGAGAATGTGCGCGTTGTTGGTAAGGGGGCATGCAGCTCCCTACAGAGTGTGTGTGTGTGTGTGTGTGTGTGTGTGTGTGCGTGTGTGTGCGTGCGCGTCAACTAGCGTGAGTGCATGCGCGAGTGCATAAGCTTTCCTACAAAGGAGATGTGGTTTAGTAAGGATTGAGTGTACCCATAAATGCTTGTATTTAAAGTTTTGTGGGAAGCTGGGATATTTACAGCATTCCCTCTCTGACCGATGGCACTTGGAACCTTCTCAGATCTCAGAGCAGTTTAACATTGAGCTGGCCCAAGGTAAGCAGCCACGGTGTCCTGGAAGTGGATGGTGTTTTACATTGTTTTCATGTGAGAGGGTGTTTCATGGCTGCATGCTTCCTCTTTGTTTTGGCCATAGTTGGACATTCAAAAATAATTGAAAACCTAAACCGTGTTACTGTCAAGCGGGTTCATAGAGAATCCCTGGTTCTCTGTTGTTGCAACATTAAATTTTGCCTTGGCCAAACAATTTCTTTTATTTACATATGCTGTGTGTGTGTGTGTGTGTGTGTGTGTGTGTGTGGGCTTTATCTGCGTTTTTAAATGACCTACTTTAGGTCCTTTACGGGCAGGGGCGGTTCCAGATCATTTTAAAGTGGGGGGCACAGGGGCGAACAAAAGTTAAATTGGTGGTGCCACCCAAAAGTGACTATTCAAGGGGAACAATGATTGACATCACTAAGAGCCAATGAAAATTGGAGGTTCACAAGGGGCGGGTGCCCCCCTGCACCCACGGAAGAGCCGCGCCTGCTTCTGGGGTCCTTTTGTGTTGGCAAAAAAACTCAATCCATTCTCTGTAGGAATTTCCCTCAATGCAATAAAGGGATGGAGCTTTAATTCAGAAGAACAGGAAAGGAGGGGATGATGGGGATATACTTGGGAAACTGACCTGTTTGTGTGGACTTCCACTGACCTTATTCCTGAACTGTGCCTAGTGCCCCCCTTCCCCTAGCCCCCTTGAGATCTCTGCACCACACCAGACACCTGAGCACTGCCCTCACCAGGACGGGAAGTGTCATCACATGTTACCCCAGTGATATTCTGTACTTTTTATTTATATACAGAACCATCCACCACTGCCATATCTTGCCTTTCTGGTCATTTGGTGGCCATGCCGCATCTTTTCAGCCTTTTAAAGATGACAACCAAGACGAGATTGCCCACATTCCTCCGTCACTGCATTCCTCGTCTCGGTTTCGTTTGTGTGGAAACTGTTGGTTATGGGATCCGATCACAGGACTCCTCTGAAGTCTTGATTAAGCCCATCTGTAGAAGGGGATGTGGTGCTATATATTATATAAAGAAGAATTTCAGGGACAGTGAAAGGAAACGATTAAAGTGAAGTGCTTTGTGGGTTCCCTTTTTGTTTATTCATTTTTTTACACAAAATGTATATTATGTGTAATTTACACTGCATAGAGAGAATATTTACGGCGGTTGTTTTATTCTAACAAGTGGCTGTTGTAAAATGTTGTCATATAAAAATGAAAGGAAATTGCATTCTGGACCTTTTTGTTTGTATCAACCGCTTTGCATAGGACTGTGGGATGTTATTCTAAGGACAGTTGTAAAAAATGCATTGTCAAATGCAAACTGACTATGAAACTGATTTCCTTCCAGCTGGGTTTAAACTGCCTGACACAGAATGTGAGAAGCAACTGTAGGAGAGATCACATCTGATCCGATTAGGGTATTATTAAAAACCCAGCAAACCTTTCAAAGATTGAGTCTGGACCTCAAAAGTGTCATTAGTTTCACAATGGTCTAATTTCCTCGGGATACTAAATTCTCTGCAATAAAACAAGAGCTTTGGTAATGATTTAGTATGTTCTATGAGATTTAGCTGGCGTTCAGAGTAAGGCAGAAACACAGGCAATGGAAGTTGAACTGCACCAGATGCGTGTTCCACATGGAAATAAAAGATTAAGATGATGATGATGATAATGAAGTGTTATGTTAAATGTAGTTCTACTATTGAATGGGTAAAACTACTAAACTAATGTCGAGTAGAATGGGCTGTTCTCATCATGTATCTTGCTAGCTTGTTGTGGGAGTAAGATGCTTGGGCATATGGCAGGGTTGTGGTAACTATTTATTTTAGTTTTTTAAATCATCATGTGAGGTTTTCAGCGTGTGAGCCTCTTTATTCAGAGACCTCTTGGCAGCAGATGGTCTCCGATACGGAGCAGTGTAGCTGAGTAGCTTTTATAGCTGTCCCTAGCAGCTGAAAACCTCATTACTGGAGGAGTTTGAGTTAATCAATACCAACAAGAGTGGAAACTCTGCTCAGTTAAATCTGACCAGCCAACTACACAGGCTGTGTGTGGAGTGGAGTTGGTCTTCCACACTCCACCACTCTCTGCCAGGTTATCCCGTTAAAGCCCATCTTGATGAATAGCTGAAACCCTTAACGCTTTATTTGGTCGATTTTATGTGTGTGCGCGTAAACGCAGGCACAGGCTAATCAGAACATTAGAGCTTTGTTACTTCAGAAGATAATGAAGACTGGAACATTCGGTACACCACAACGATTTTAGAGTTTTCAAAAATGGAAAATAAATCCAGCTGTAGAGCAAAATCTGCCAGTTTTAGATTTTTTTTCAGTTTTTGTTTAAATGAGTGGAGTATGAAATTATATGACCTCCTGGATGGTCTTTTAAAGTTTCCCACTCTAAAAACTAAAACTCGAACTAGATAGATTTTTTGTCAGAGGGCAGAACGTTTTCAACTGATTGCAGTTTAACTTGCGTTAGAATACTATGTGCTTACTGGACTGCTGGAGAAGATGCACAAGGGACTATAGAGTAATGTATAAGTGTGCCTTAAGCATTGGACGGCTTTGAGTGAGGGGAGTGTGAAGTCCAGCTAAACCAACGTTGATCACTTAATGGATTTTAACATTGCATTGAGGCTATGAAGCTGTAGCTTCTAAATTTTTCAGAGTACTGTGGTTTAAGAGTTAAATTTAGGGCCCTGTTGGCCGTCACGATTCTGCACTCTGCGTCACAGATTATGTTTGCGGGGATATAATATATCTTCTTACTGATCGATACTGGAAGCCTTCCGGAGATTGAAAACCAAGATAAAAACCTGGCCACTGTGTCGTTGGGCTTTGCTGGGAAGAGCTCCATTTCAGCTCCACATCTCCCCCTCCATGTCGGTATTGACCATTGCGTTAGGATAAAATGACAGTTCACTGAGAATGCCAAAGCCCCTGAGGGGGGAACAAGCAGTCTCCACCGTAGTTTTGAATGGTAGAGAATTCAGCAACCCTACCAAATCTCCAGCACCATAACCGCTCATCTCACCCAATAGTTCCTATTGCCCCATACAAAAGAGTCAGGCAGATTCGAACCCCCCGGCGGGGGGGGGGGGGGGGGGGCGGCGGGGGGGGGCGCCCCCCGGGGGGGCGGGCGCGGCGGCCGGGCGGGGGGGGGGGGGGGGGGGGCGGGGGG
>JAOYSI010074097.1:0-19011 GCA_025775065.1 Hiodon alosoides | reverse complement strand
CCGTGCCGCCCGCCGCCCCGCCCGCGGTCGCCCGCGCTCCCGCCGCCCCCGGCCCCCCCCCGCCCCCCCCCCCCCCCGCCCCCCCCCCCCCCCCCCAGAATGAGACATCAAAAACCTAATTCCTCCTAAAGATCAGTTGTAGATCACCGTCCAGAAAAATGACAAGACCTGGAACAAGTGCCTAGGTTAGCTAAAACACCAATAAAGACATTTACATGAATTTAGTACATCAAACAAATTGACATAAAAAGAAAAAACATATTTGAGTGCTGTTAGTTTAATGCAATAAAGTGTTGCACCAGGCAAGACAGCAAAATTCTGAAATTTATTATAAAACACACAGATATCGTTTTACCAAATTCAAATTTTTGCTGTAATACCACCTAATTCCACAGGAGGACGCTCCTGCATTAGTTAACTCCAACGACCGAAGAGTTTTATTCTTGAGGAACAAACAAACTGGAACCTGCCAACAGCTTCCATGGTGAATCATAAAACCTAAACATTAAAGTTTTAGAAGCTCCAATTTTTACACAGTAATCCATATAAACAGGAACACAATCACAATCCGACGGATGAACAGGTTAGTTCTTCCTCTTGCTTTAATCCCTGTTCTTACTAACATAATTCCCGATTTATCTGGCACCAACCTGAACCTTTCTTGAGTGATGGCCCTGGAGAAGCCTGCAGGCCATTGTGTGCCCCGGAGCCCGCCAGCGAGGGAAGGTGCATCTTGGGGGGCGAGAGGATCCGCGGGGCGCCAGGGGAGGACGAGAAGCTGTACAAACTGGCGCTGTATCCCGGACGGCGGCCCTCGCGGCGGTTGCTGTCGATGGCAGCTTGCAGCTCACCAGGAGAACTTAGGCCCTTCTTCTCGCACTCGTATGGGTACAGGTACTTCATGTACCTGTGAGAACAACGCCACATGGAGGGAAGACACTCAAGGTGGAAATCTGTGCTCCAGAACCTCCCATAAATGGTTCAGCTGGGTTAGCTGATTGGGGTGTTCATGAAAGCACTTGTGTGTGCGAGGGCGTTTTCATTATGTAAGATGAAAACATCTTGAGGAAGCTATGTTTGCACCATAGGGTGGAGAGGAATAATCTGACCCAATGACTCCTATGAGATGGACTCCGATGTCATCACAGATTCATCACCATGAGTAAATGCAACTCAGACATTTTTACCATCATGCACTGCTCAGAGGTCCATATTTCGTGATCAATACACCAGGTTATGCATTGCTGCGTACTGGCCTTAGTTACAGGCAGTTTCTGAATGGCAGCCAGATCAAATTCTCAGCTCTGGTAAGCTCACAAAGCTCCCTTTCGTTGAGAATGGGTCTCGGAGGTCTAGATTCAGTTCTGTGGTCATTTTTGTGTCCGTTGTTTAAACTCCCCTGGTGAGCGTTGCCGTCAGTGAATGACCGCGGTTCCTAATGCAGTCCTCTCTAGTTTGGCACATGCCTTCAAGGTTTTCGATACTGTTCCCCTTCACACATCAAATAATTTTGCCGTTTCTGTGACTGACCCAGCAACTATCTAACTTCCTTCAAAATCTGTTATATCACCCATGTTGCATTAGAATCAGACATACAAGTTGAATGGATCTTTTACTTTTACTCACGATCATTAAGTTGATAATTAGTATTGAATTTAATTGTGACCAACCAATAAAATAACAAAAGCATTGCAAATCCCTTGCTATCTGAGGGATGAAGGAAGGACATTCAGACAAGCCACAAGGCCAGCAGAGTAAAGCTCTGAGCTCAGCGCAGAACGCGCAAACACGTTCTTTACTCAGGCAGTGAACTATGACCCAAAACGAATCAATAAATCAACAAAATCCATCAGCTCCTCAGACCTGCGGTGGAGAAGCGGGGGGGTTGGGAAAGGGTAGAACACAAAGAAGGTGGAGTGAAAGGATGGAGCGTGCAGAAGCCCAGGATGATGGGATTCTTACTGAGTACGGAGCGTAAAGGCAGCGCTGGTGATGGACGTGGGGAGGTTAAGGCCCTTGGTGATCTCCCTCCAGATCTTCTTATTGATCACCTCCACCAGCCCGCCCTTCTCGGTCACCAGCTTGTACAGCATATAGAGGTCCAGCACCTGCTTGGCCATGATGGGGATACGATTCACTGGGGTTCCTGGAGGAAGATGCAGAGAAACCACAAAGCTACTTCAGGAAAAACACTTATGAAGGGTGTTTTCCATCTCGATGTTCTGGGTAGCAGAAGGAGGAACACAGCAGTCATTCACTCCAGAAAACTAAGAAGAGCCAAATTAATTCATGGGGGAGTAAACGGCATTAGCGTAGGTTTGAGCTGAACCGTTGGCTTTGGCCAATCAAAGACACAATATTCGCAAAAGCAGAAAAGGTTGACCTGGTATAAGCGGCTACTGTCAACAAACCCAAAGCGCTCCAGATCTTTATTACAGATGCGTTAATCCCATTAACAGCTTTCCTGACGTAAAGCGGGCATTTGGCGGCGGGGGGGCAGAGTTAGGATTGCTCTGTGCCGGGGACCCTAATCCATGGGGTAGGGTCAGGCTTGCAGATAGGCCTGTATAATGAAGCTCATTTATGGGATTGACTGCAAGTAATTCCACACCACTCAATTTGTTGAAGGGAATAACCAAATGGGGGCGTGCTTTTATGCAAAGCCAATCCTTCAGCCACTCTGGTCTGGAATATAAATAATAAACGCTTTTCAAATAGCTCTGCGCTGAGGATGGGATTAGCCATGATTTGATGTCTTAATTTAGCAAGGCCCCAATTCCAGCTCTTTAATTAGGCCATGAGTCTTGGGTCCCATTATACGCCGTATCAGGCTAGGTACGGCTACTCAGAATGCGGATGAGGAGATGTTTCACAGCTGTGGACTGGGTGACCAATGGCAGAAACCCAAAATATCAAGGGAAATACTCAAGCAACTGTTCACGAGGAGGGATGGGGGGCCCAAACACAACGGCCCAACCTCATAATAAACCAGGCTTTGCCATTTAACTTCACAATATCGATAAATCTCAACTTTTGTTGCTCAAGAGGTCATCATGCCAGAAGCTGGTTTCTTCAGTCGTTCCACCACTTTTGTTTTTTTTACAGTGGCCTACCAAAGCCAATATAAACTACCACAAGTCCTATATACTGTAGAAAAATTAAGGAACACATTTTAGAATACATGTACCCCCCCATCCAGTCCCCAAAAATCACCAAACAAACAAACAAACCACATCAGCCACGCAGAACTTTTTCTGCGAATGCTTTCACTTCCTCTGCAAGAAGGATGCTGGTATGGACTGAGACAATCATTATCCTCATGGGAAATCCTGCAGGATGAATGGTCAATCACCAGGAACACCCCAGCGTGGTTCATCATTAGGCCACTATTGCGAATCATTGACTATAGCCCGGCTGATACAGTTGTGAGCACTGGAAAGCACGGTGATCGTCAGCAATCTACCCCTTCTGGCCCTCAAACACGTCACAAGAACAGCATTGCTCTTCCTTTGACAGAAGTCGGCGCCAGCAGAGCACTTGCTGTTAACAGATGGTAAAACTGAAAAATTCACGAAATCAGGAGGCCTGGTAGGAAAGGCATCCAAACCCAAGACTTTCTACTGCAGCGCACGCTCAACAAAAAGCAGTTATTTAATGTAGGACTATACATTAATCCTATTACAAAACAATTAGTGCAACTCCGAGTTCAGAGGTCAGCCTGAGGGTATTGATGTATGAATTAAAGTGCAGGTCAGCAGGAAGCAATGCACGGTAATGTTCTCATAAAGAACCTCTCGTCTCTCTGGACAATGGGGCAAAAATAGATGTACAAAGGAAGCGGCAACTGGCATCCTGTACCCTGGTTTTTATTCAGAATCCCACTGGAGGGTTAATGCCTGTCCAAACACAGGCTGACAATGAATGACATGCCCAGCTGATGTGAAGGGTCATTCAATTACAATTTGACTAAAACTAAACCGGGGTCAAACCTTAAACTAAAACTGCCACAACGATCTCTGAATAATTTCCAAATTGGTCATTGGCATGATCGCCATTGTCTGTTTCAGTGCAGTTAGAAAGGCAAAAATTACAACAACAAAAAAAAAATCATCATATTAAGTAAAGCCCATCATATTTACTCACTCATTCAACCACATAGGAGAAAAACCCACGGGACATAAGTAGAGACTTTTGTGGAGTCATTTCTACATGGTCAAAGGACTGATATTGTTCCTGTCACAATGCTGTTATCTTTATTTCACACCACTGGCACCATGTGCAACGGAAACAGCAATGGCATTGTGTGGCACGGACACCGATCCTCAGCTGTTCTCGACAAAAGCGCAGCGATTTGTTCCAGCGTAGCGAGCCTGTAAGTGTTTGGTTCACACAAAGTTTACACCGGCCGTGGTGACACTCGTAAGCGATCGGCAGGGGTGTGACGCGTGCGCTACTGTATTAAGTTTCTAATTGGCTGCAAGCTTCCTATCCCACAATCCCTTGCCCCTTTGGGACGAGGCCATCAGGAGCAGAGTGATTAATGGCCCACTGGGTCAAAGGTCACAGTTCGTGTGGAGAGGCCCCTGAGCCGGCCCCCCATGTCATGTCTATGGTTCTCGCACGCTGCGCTCATCTGCCCCACGTCTTATTATTACTCACAACAGGACAACAGGAGAGCAGCAATCATTTATATTAACCCTTATTACAGCAGTGGTTTGACATTCCCTTGTTCTTCCGCTCGACATTCTGAATCTTATGGATCCGCTCTGTAAAAATAAATAAAAAAAAGGTCACTACCTCTGACCCCTCTTCTATTTTTAGAGTGAAACAGTTGCCTGCATTAATACGGTTCTGTAATCAATCAATGGGCTGGATACCACAGAGGTTAATTAAATATCGCCGATTTTACATTACCGACATCCTTTAAACAATTAACGGGCAGTGCGAGACAACCCTTCTGCAGATAGACTGACACGGGGACAGAACTATCCATTTAGCAGGCATGTTGTCTGCACAAACGGGTGGTTTCTTAACACTTTACCATTACCACTCATTACTTCTCCTCGTGGAACACGAAAGGACCACTGCTTTCCAGGCGGACCGTGGTTCAGAGAAAACCTCCGCATGTTTACGTCAGCAAGGACGACTGTCATTTGGTTTACATCGTGAAGAGCGAGACACTGAAGCAAGTTTGTTTCATTTTCAGTGCAGGGGCAAGGACATAAAAGGCAAAAGCCAGAAGAAGGTATGGAATTTTCTATCTTTAGTCTGGCAGCGAGAGTCACAAGGCTGACTTTCATATCAAGTGGTAGAGAATATAGATATATGCTCAATTTAGCCAGGAACTCCCATAGGCTCAGAATTAGACGCCACAGTTGTTGGTGGTCCAAGAACATTTTAATTTCTCAGAACATGGAGCCCGGTGCATTCTCAACAAAAGCTCACAGTGGCAGATAAAAAGGCATCTCATCCACTGTGCGCAATGGGATTTTTCCGGGTCGTCTGGTTGAATTTATCTGCAGTGAACAGGATGATTAGAATATAGCGATTTTGCAGGGGTACCGTCACCATCTTATTGATCACAGACCCCACTGCTCCACTAATGATGCCTCGTGCATCAATGATACTTGTTCAGTAATGATGGCTCAAACCAATATTACCTTTACACAACATAACATATTAAAGTCCTGCCAGTATCAAAACCGACCCTAATCCATTCATCTGGATCGGTGTAGGGCAGTAACGGAGCAACAGACCATAAATTTGAGTCACCTGTATAGATGGGGTTCCAAAAGTGTCAAGGTTTTAATTAGACTTTAATTAGAAGCCTTGAGGCTAAACGGGGCTTAAATAATCCCCCCCTAATCATCACGCCATCAGACTGAGGAAGACTGGATTGGGAAAACCACAGCCAGAATCAGCAGCGAGGAAGACTGGGGTTCGCAAAGTCTCAAAGCAGGCTCAGAACATCATGTTCATGTTCAACGGGGCTTTCTGAAAACGTTCTCATCACAAGAATTCAAAAACCAAGGATAACCCAAAATATCACACAATAGGCCTACTGCTCCACCACCACCCCCAATTTCACTTCTCACTGATGATAAAGGGATTTTAGTTCACTCTCTGCCATGGCAGGACTTTTCCTCATTCCCTAAACATACGAGAGACTTTCAAGGTGTGCCTTCAAATGACAGCCACTTGAAAAGAACAAACATCAGTTTCATATCAGGCATTCAGTTCACACACAGGAAGCCACTAAAATATAATATGCAGTTTTCGCACAGGCCCATACCCAGAGGAGAAACGAAAACAAACAAATGGTCATTCAACCTTTTCTAAAGAAGGCTAAGACAATTATAAATTGTGGTGTATGGACACTGCAGAGAGTCCCGCAGTTTCAGACAGCACCGGGTTCTCAGAGGACTAACAGAGGGCCTGGGGCTTTTAGTGCAGACCAAGACAGGCCAGTTACTGACAAGGTCCTCCCCCATTTGAAAACATTGCTAGATGTTGAAATCCAATACCGAGCCATCAGCTTGTGTGCACGATTTTTTATCTTCACAAAACGTAATCAATACATCAATGTCGGAAGCTGTGATCCCAAAAATGTAGCCAACTCCAGTCAGTAAGGTCCTTCCATCTTAACCACAGCCAGCGTGTGGAAGACTCATTTAGTCCAGTGATGCCAATCTAACAATAAGCAGCTTGCGTTTTGAAAGACGCGCTCAACAGTTCAGTACGATTGTAGCTTTACAGAACTCTGCCCTTCCACAGCAGTTATCTGTGCCATCACACTACAGCTGTGTAGAACTTGGAAAATGCAGTAGGAGAAAGAAAGAAAAAAGAGTCAGTCAAAGATAATGTAATTTATTCTCCCCAGAGTCTGCTTTGCTTGGGTAGCACGCCTTAAACTCAACCGGAGAGAAGCAGATGGGAGACAAACACGGTACGCTTTACCAGGCCTCATAATCAAACTCATCCCCGTCCACTTAGGCTCCGCGATTAAGTTCCTCCCAGCTCTGCAGCTTAGGAAAAACAAATCCCAATACAGTATGTCTATAATTAAAGAGGAACTCAAAACCTGATGATCACCACGACGACATCCAGCAGACTAAATCAGGAAATTAAGATGATACGAGGGAGAGATCCCACAAATCCCACCCCAAAGAAACAAATAAAAGGACGATGGAGACCCTAGTGCATGCAGGTTTGTAATTTGCGAGTGGGGTTTAAGTTTTTGGTTTTAGTCCAAGGCCACGACTAAACCATTTCAAAACCGTGGCCCCACCCGTTAATCAAAACACAAGGAATGTCCACACCAAATGGAAGCTTCTTTTTTTGGGGGAACACGTGTACATGCATTTAAAAGTGATGAAATCTCAGTCGCATTTAGACTATGTTAGCGTGGGAGCCGTGTCCTGAGTAGGTCCAAACTGCCACAGCTTATTCATCTTGGTAGATGGACAGGCTGTTGCCTTGTCGTCGTTTTCTCGGTCACTCAAATCAAAAAAGCCTTGACAGAAGTACTGCCAGAGCAATTACGACTGAAAGAAAGGTCAAGCAGAATGATAAAACGATAAAAGGAACCGGCTCCATCAGAATAACACATTTCTAATGCATAGTCATACACAAACTAGATTATCCATCCCTATAAAAGCGCTTGCTTGACTCCACTTCCTCCAGGCCGTCCCAGCATTGGGACCAGAACAGTGCAGCTTCAGCACTCAGGACCCCCCTGTCGTTAGTTGGGTTACAGATCACTAATGCAGCTAAAAATCAGGAAATGGAATTTCCTTACTCACAACGCAACTTTTTCCCCGTTCTTCAGTTTTAAATTCCAATTTCAAACCAAGTTTGTTAGCGTGAAAGAAGCTACCCAGTAACATTACACCATGCAAGGGCTTCGGTGTTGGTGTACACCACAAACCACCCCCCCTAACCTCCATTTCCAATTTAAACACACACGTTTCTTCGGTTGTGAAAGGATCTGTGTAGCTCAGCCCTTCAGTAAAAACACATTCTCACGGCCATGCAGATTTACATGCCATTTATTTAGCAGTATTACAACATTCACAGGATCCTGATGAGAAATAAGCATCTTCGTGATACCACAGTCTTCCAACAGGCCAGTACATTTACAATATCTGATATTTATTATTGCGCTGAGCTAACCGTCTTATTTTAATAGCGACAAAAACTGGCGTTGCTTTTTTCTCTTTATCCCAGGGGTGCTTTTAGGGCAGTGCTAGTTGCTCTGGAATGCTTTGTGCGAATAACAGGCAGGGTCAGAATTTAGAGGCTTCTTGAAAAAAACTGTTTCAAACACATTGTAAACTCCCAGAACAAGCTTGCATCCCTCCACCGCTGCCCAGAAAACGAAAGTGTTGAAGGGAGGCAAACCTGTTCCGGGACTTTTCAATGCCTTTGCTAAACGTTGCAGACTTATTCAGCAATGCGCCAACAGCCACACTGAAGCCCCCTGACACTGCAGATGCTAGTCTTTGTGTCACCTCTGCCTCCAGGCCTCCGCTCGTTCCCAGACACGAACGGTTTCTCTCCACGTGACTGCCCGTCACTCTTCCCATATAAAAATCTGGGCCCAGGGTTTTAGGGTCTCATTAATCATCCTCAGTAAGACAGGAGGCCCCTTAATCCAAACCCACCCCCACAGCCACCCTCCCGTAACAGTTAATGGGGCGGCCCTTCCCCGCCTTGGCCCCCATCCCCTGCCGTGTTATCAAGTTTCAGAGACGGAGAGAGGGCGGGGTGTAGGACAGACTGACAGAGGGAATATCCCCTGTACATTCATGGAACGCCAGTCTAGCCTGGGCCTAGTTTGTGAACTTCTGTTGCAGCGTCCGCACAAAGAAAAGAGGATATGACCTCATGATTTAAAGAGCACTTTGGGCAGTGCAGGATGGCCTGAAAGAAGTGACAATTCGGTTTAGCAAATAATAGCACAGTAATAGAGAAGTTCTAATTGGCTACACGTGAGGACTAGAAACGGCATTCCAGAAGTGGGAGGCACAGGGCCATTGGACCTGAGGGGCAAGAATTGACCTGGCTGTCACAGAACTGGTTAAGAATATAAATTCAGCTTAGCATCTCTCTACATGTCAACCCCTGATAAACCCCCGATTCCAAACAGTATATGTAAAAAAAGGTAAAATAGGAAGAACTTTCAATGTTTAGGTGTAGAAAATCTGTTGTCGACTATGAAAGAAAAATAAATACAACTATAGTGATATTGTGCCAAACAGCTGGTAGTGCCACCATTTATTGAAAGTCTCACTGAATAACTGCTATGCAAATAGAGAAATTTGCAGAAACGTATTCGAGTTCATGCATTCAAATGCATGCCAAGGGGTGTGAACCGGGCTGTTGTTTCTGCAGCGGCTGAAATGGACTTCCTGAAAATCCCTGCTGGGCTGCCGTGTGCCTAACGTCCCAAACGGTTCCCACGACCAGCCAACATGCCCATTTCCCCTCCAGCTTTACCCCCCAGCCAACAACCCAGGGACCCTGAATGATCAACTAGGTAGGAATTGCACAAAGCATGCAAAACGCAGCAAGAGGTAAAAACAGGGCAGGCATACATGTTAAGTTACGGCTGATCTATTCCACAGAATAATGCATACAAAAGCAATAAACCCAGCCAGACTGCATTGGATAGATATAAGTGCTGTACAGTGTGTCAACACAGCAATTCCTCTTTTCAAACATGCATCTATTGTAACATCCATTTCATATTTTTAATATTACATACTCTTTTCAATACCAACCAGCTTCTTCGATATCACGAGACCTGGCAATGTTTTATGTAACGCATTCCACCTATACCCACAGTCTGTAATATCCATTAAAAAAAGAAAAATTATCACAAAAAAAACCTAAAGTAAGGGCGTAGGAACTTGCTTGGATTCTAAGTACATGTCTTGGACCATTATCGAAACTGTAATTTCGGGAGCTTGTCTAGTTTCACACGGCAGGTTTAAACTCTCCAGTGTTCTTTTTGCTGGACGTGGTTTAGAGACACCAGAGAGACGCAGATCACTGAAACGGTATGGTATAGCTGAGAGTAATTATAACTGAACGTGGAATTTGCAGCACTCCAAGGCCTTATCTTTATACAGCTTAGCTGATAGCCTTAGTTTCTCTTCCTAGGCCCTCTCCCTGCTGAAAGTAGTCTCTTCTGAAGGGTTGGGAAGCCAGGATTCCCCTAAAATCTTCTGTTATGAGAGCTTTTACTTTAAAAAAGGACTGTCGGCTCTATATTTTCATTGCATAAGGCAGCAATGCGTACAAAATAAATAAAAAATGAAATAATAACAGAAACCTTAAACATGCATGAAAGGTTTATTTTTTCACCCATTCCCTTACCTGGTTCACAAACCTAATCCCACAAACACTTTCCCTCACACCCAGCGTGTCCATCAAAGGCAAGAACATTAATCACTGCTAGTGGACAGCAATGACAGCCAATGGCTTTTTCTTCTTCATCTTTGGCAATAAAGCGTCCGTCGTCCCTCATTCAGCCGTTTCCCTGTACCCCCATCACTGCCCGGAGGTGGTGTTCGGGGGCCAACACAAACAGTCACCCATCTGCTTAATTCAAACCTTTTGGAGGGGGTAATGGCTCCATCAAAGCATGCCAATCAAAGTCTGGCTTCCCTGCCATTTGTCAGCCCCCATCACACACTCGGAGTGAAGCGCAAACCAGCGATTAGGACATATTTATTTTCTCCCCGCTCGTGTTTTTAAAAAAATACAGTCGTTATCTTATTTTTACTTTACTGGGACATTTAATTAATAATGTAAAACCCAAAAGTTTTCACCCAAATGTTGCTCCTTCAATAGGATGCCTTTGGGAAGCGTTTCGCAGCTGGTATTAGGCAGGTGAAGGTTCTCCAAACACACGTGGCGGACATCTGCGTCATGGCCCGCTATTCAAAGCCCCCCAAAAAGTATGGTAGTGGTGAGACGCCCACCATGCATGGAACACCAAGAACTGGCGTCCTGCGGGACATGACAAAGTGCTTCCCCCATATTCCACAAATCTCTTCTGTAAAAGGAGCTTTACAGGGTGTAATCACTGCGAGGTTCATACAGACTACTGCAAATAAGCAAATCTATAGATAGTCAAAGAACAACCCTCACTGAGAAGAACCTAAAGAGCTAATTATTTCAGCATTCCCTCCGTGGTGAAACCTTACCTATACGCCTAAACTGTTTGACGGCCAAACAAAACCTGCCGACACATTTTTGTCTCCGTGTTACGGACCCCCAAATATAGGAAATAACAGTGGTCAGCCAAGCGGCATTCATTTGTAGAGGAAGACAAAGATGGGGGAAGACTTTTTTTGTCTTGGGTTTCAAAAAGGATTCAAATAACAGAATACTGCTAGTTTCGGGCCTCTTCCTCTTTGGCAACCCAGGTTTTAACAGAATTACTGTGGAATCCATTCCCAGAATTAAAGGATATATTCAACACATTACACTCTTAAAATAATTCCTCGTTTACAAACAGATGACATCACTTTGCACCGTCACTACTCAATTGCATTAGTATAGCTACCATAAGTCTGAACAGCCCCTGGTGAGTAAGCAGTAAGCTAATAGCTGCGATCGGATGTTGTCAGATATTTGTGTTTTTAATAGGTGAATTTTTCACACCAAGTAGGCTTACTCCAGGCTCATAACCTACTGCGCTTTGAGAAATAAGTACTTAACTTATTTCACCGACTACCGCCGAAACACCCGGCTTATTTATTCATTTTGAATCGTCAATTATTAACACTGCCTCTTTTGTGCTAGATATTTTGTTACATTACGTTTCGATTCAGCACTAAACATCGTGTTACAGTAATTAAATGGTATAGCAACGGGCCCTACCTCTTTTCTGCATGTAGGTGAACAGGTCATCCAGAAACTCCTTTCGGTTTGGGTCGCTGTCCAGCTCGTATAGCTGTAGGGGAAGGAACAAAACTCACTTTTGTGCAGGCCGTTTGATGACTAAATCTGTGCCTGCATGTCTCTGTGCTCGCCCTGCAGTTATTTTCTTAGCAGCGGCAAGGTAAAGCATGAAGCGTTTTCATCCAAATGTCAAAATGTTATTTTTTCCGTTTTATAATCCATTCATTTGGTCTCCATTTTTAACCGTAGATATTACCTTGGCAAAGTCTCTGGACGCCTCGCCTCTTCCTCTCCCGCCGTCGGCTTCGTCAACCCAAGCAGCATTGCCGGTCTAGACAGACGAACGAGAGGACAAGCACGGACCAAACGTCAGCATTAAGTTCCTGTTGCCCTGAACCTCTCTGCTGGTCATCTGTCCATCTGAACTGCGCTACAACACGTCAGTTTAGGGAAGATCGAAGCCAGAGACACACGCTAGTCTGTCACCCACCGACACAACGAACAGAAGAACATAGCACATGTATAAAGCAGGCCTTTCTACCGGGACAAGCACCTACAAAGCCGCATCTTAAACTTTTTTTTCATTTTGAATAATGCGACTTGTCAACAGAAATGAGAATTATAATAAATTAAATTCTTCTATATATAAAAGGTGGAGAACCTATACAAAGTGATAGATTTCTGTAGCAGTGATCCTAATTATATTGGGTAACTTAAGAGAGACACTGAAGAGTGTGTTAACAGAGTTGGGCTGTAGGTGCCAGAAGAACGCGTCTCCCATTAGGAACAAATGAAAACGAACCAAGAGAACCAAGCAGCCGTCACTTCCCTTCAGGCCACTTTCACAAAAAGCCAGAATCTCCCTACGTCTGTGTGAGGTAGATGCCCTAATAAGGAGCTGGAATCCCACAGCAAATCAGAGGAGTTTGCGGTTATGGAAACCGTTTGGCTTCAGCACAGGCGTTGTGTACCTCCGAGACGGCATTTGGCACGTGTGCGCGCGCGCAAGTCGCCCGCAGTCAGTGTCGCGTTTTAAGTACGTGTCTGAGAGTCTAATCTTCCTGCTGTTAAGTTATGTTAATGCAATGATTACACCAACTCTTACTCAGAGCGCACATTGCACAATAAAATATTGAGGACCACCCGTTCATAAAATACACCATTATGATTGCATATTGAAACGATCTTGATTATTCCCACTTCAGAAACATTTCAATTTATGTTTCTTCATATGCCATTATCACCACGATGGTCCTTAAAGAAACGCTTAATGACGAAAGCATACTGAGCAGTCAGTAATCTGTTCATGTTAACCCTCATTGCTATGCTCAGGAATTCTGCAAGCAGCAATAGTTTAGCAAGACTCAAATTTTCTGTCCGATTATCCGCTGTGATGTTATTCTGGAGTAACGCTGCCTGTCACAACCATGGGTGTAAAAAGAATATTTAGAAAAATCCCTCACTTGGGTCAAGATACGTTTCAATTTAACGTTGCTTCAAGAGAAAAGGTCTTACTTTATTGTTTGCTTAAAACTAAAAACGTAGAAGTATGCAATAGCTTCAACAACTGGTTAACGTTTTCCATTCAGAAAGCTAAGACAAGCTAGCTTTTTGCTTTCAGTCTTTTTTTTGTGCCACTCAAAACAACAAAGAAATCAAACTCCAACATAAGTTTACATATGAAAAAGCAGACATAGGCTTTCGTGGAGGCAACGTGGTCAGTTCTGAGGAACCATTTTATTTTCCTTCCGCCCTTTTTTCAGCCCGGTTTCACCCGCTTCATTAGCGAATGGCTACTGCCAACCCCCATGCTAACATGCACAGGTCATTACACACAAAATGGTGTGCGGCTGCTGGTTTTAATGCAGTGGAAGGGCCGCCCACCCATCCCCCTGGATAATGCTGTTAGCTGCTTTATTGGCCAAGCTGTGCAAGGGGGTAATCAAATTATGGTCAAACATGACTGATTGGCAGGCACCCAATTAAAGACAGAAATAAGGCAGATGATCGCCTCGGTTCGCCGGAGCATGTAGATGTTGACAGCGCAGACGCGCGGTCGGGGATTAGGCCCAGTTATGTTGATAACTAAGAATCATAAACGCCTAGACGTGGTTAGTGGTCGTATCCTAACCTTCCCAACGTGTCTGGGCTCTCCATCCAGGTCATAAACAGATTAGCTCATATCTCGGTTGCCACTCGACTTCAAACTACGGCATGGAACGGTAAAAATAAAACATAAAAGAAAAATGAATAAATATATTTGAAAAAGTCAAGGGTTAATGGTCCATTAGTTTTGTTCTACTTCCAAATTCAATGGACAAGTGCGGGCGAACGTAACGTTATCTCCGAAGGGGCGCGATCTCAAGCCAGTTTCAGATATGCAGCTAGCTAACAGGCGTTAGCAGAACCCGCGTGCCGTGTTACTCAGGGTGGATGAAAACCAGTATGTCCGAGCTCTGACACCTGAGTGTCACTGCAGACGTGCGATTGGCAGTGCGGCATTAAAGCCTTTTGGGACTGCAATTGGGTTGGGTCCGATCAATAACCTTCGATCCACGCGTGTCAACTATTACGCCATTTTCCAGGATTTCTCTTGGCTGCATCTGCGGTCAGGGAATCATTTTCCAGTTCTCCCCATTTGGTACTGGGTTTTCTGGTTTTAGAAAATGCAATCTGTTCAGCGCCTTGTGATGAATTCTGCTTCTAAAAATGTGCTATAACCAATGGGAATAAAATCTCACAAAATGTGCCATGTCGGTAACCTAAACTTTGGGGGAAATAAAACATTAAGCATAAAAGTCACATTTCCTTAAGAGTTCCTCATGGTTTACAGAAAACGTATATTCAGTAGTTCCGTTCAGGCAGGTCTACAAACAGGACATACGATTGATTAGATTTCCACAGATCAAAGTAAAGAACGTGAACTCAAAACACACTTTTTAAAATAGCATAAACACGTGTATTAATGCAATTCTTCTCTTCGGAACAGCCATTTTAAATCAATCAAGTTCCACCAACAACAGACAACGCTTCTATTTGCCATCAGTCTTCACTGCGGCCCATGTATTTACAGAAGAAATCACAGAATAAAATGGCAACAGTCTCTATCCCATCACCCATCCCTCCCCTTCCTTCAGTGATCATTTAAGGAAAATTACTAGTTCTCAGTCTAGATAACAGACAGTGAAGGAAATGTACAAAGCAGATGTTGGGAGTGGAAATTTAATTACACCCAAGGTTGTATCTGGGCTAAATGTGCCACAACAAAGAGCGTGTCCATCACCACTATCATTCCAAACGGAGTAGCCATTTGGCACAAATAAGCAAAACGACAAAAAGTTTAAAAATTAACTTGCGTTTAAATGATTACCCTTTCACTAAACTGGAGTGTGGCAAACATGCTTTTACGCGTCAAGATTAATCCGTTAATCTAAGTAGGTATTTCCTAAGCAATCCCAACATGCCTGGAAACGGCCTGCACTGAATTGATAAATTTGTTTTAAAAAAAAATTACCAAAATACCCATAATCCATAAGTGTAATCAAGTTTGCTGCTTTCATCCGAGCTCCTCCGTTCCACAGCTGCCCAGGCCCAAAACTAGTGAAATCGAGCTCTCAGCACGCTTAACACAATCACGGCGGGGGGGGGGGCTTGTGGTCGCTAATCCAAATGAAATAACTGGACTTTAACACGCCATCAGGCACACAATCATTTATTCCGCCTCTCGCTGTGCCAAGTGAACATAAGCAGATCGGGCTCTTGATCCGATCGTTTTGTTAAAGAAATATCGGCCAAATGTGTCACCGACAGTCCCCAGCACAGAGCAGGCAAACAGTTTAGACCCACTCATGCACGAAAACGGTTAGCTTTTATTTTCAGCCTGTGTCTGAATATCACAACAAGTGTCATGTTTAATGTTAAAACAAAAAGTCGCTGGCCAAAAAGTAATGAAATACCAGATTATTCATACGGGACATCATTGCCACGGTATTCGGTTTCCCTGCAGAAGAATGGAGACCGGGGTCCAAACGTCCACAAAAACAGCATGCAGCTACTCGCCCGCCCGCCCTCCCTGTGCCTCTACAGAGGCCTAAGAGAGTTGGGCCTCAGGCAACCGGACCCTCCATTAATCACCTCAATTACACCCTAACCCTCCAGAGGGACTTCTCACACTGGAACATCTGTGCTTTACATAGGAATCTCTCAGTATGTTTCTCTGTCTGTCCGTCTGTCTGTCTGTCTGTGTCTCTCTCCCTCACACACACACACACACACACACACACACACACACTTTTTTCCACCCTGTCCTGTTTGGGTTCCTCCAGTTTCCATTCTTAAAAAAAAAAAATACGAGGGAAATGAAAGGGTCTGAGTTAAGTTGGAAGCCCTGAAGACAAAGAGAAGTTAGGGGGGAAAAAAGCTCATCAACATGTCAGTCCAAGGAGTCAAAGCAAAGAGATCCAGCGGTCATCAGTGGTCCTGGTTAGCCAAACAAACGGCCCGCGTTTGTTCTGCTAAACCCCTTTCACCAAGACATCACATTCCTCAGGCTGCAGACTCCCTCCCCCACGCGGTCACTATCCTGTCTCCTCCCCTCACCTCAATGCAACACTTACAGGTTGGCATTATTAGGACTTCAAATGCAAACGAGTCACCACGTTCCTTCAGTGTCGGAGTAGATCAGCCTGAAACATCAAACCGTCCTGGTGATCACGTAGGTTACTGCTTACTGCAAACAGAACCTTGTGCCTCCATTTTACAATCCGGGATTTCCACCGGGTAAAACATCAGTTAACAATATGAAGTAGTACTCAGAGCCCAGTTGTCTGACGACAAAGAGGATGTATTAAATATTCACTGCCTTCTATTATATTTGATTTTTAATGACCCCTGTGAGTAAAAGAAAAAAAACTACTTTGCGGAGAGAATAACAGGAATGAAATCTGACACACCGGAAAAACTTGAAATGATGGGAGTCTGAAGATAGGAGCCACACAATAGCTCATTTCAGCTGTCAGAGCCTATACTGAAACGGTACAAAATTAGCCATACTGCTCCAATAATAGCCACCTTCATTAGACGGCAGTAGTATTTAAAAAAATGATTAACTTTCAAATTGGCGTGACGGCTAGCTCATCTCAGGGCAGAGGAATATAATCGGTTTTCACTACAACCCAGTGGGCGTTTCATCTGAACTTATTCTTAGGATTTTACGTTGGGGTGTTATAGCAGGTCTGGCCCAGTCCGTCTCCCCCATCCGAGCCCAGGCTTCACACTGAGCTGAAATGAAACCCTTCCTGTCAGACTCCTCCAAACATCTGGATAGGTTACCAATCATCCTCTATGTTAGAACAGACAGTGGGCTCACAGGGTTTCTCAGTAAGCCAACACAATGCACCATGTCCACAATGAGAAGTGCCGTCTGCACATCGATCGAATGACTTCTTAAAAGCACCGATATCGAACAGAAACAAATGCTGCTCCATTCAATAGTAGTATTAAGAGCTACAACTGTATGCTAATGGTAATAAAATACAGGCAAATTCTCTCCTGTCCAGATACAGTATACGATACACCCTAAAGTATCATCCAAGCAAAACCAGCCAGAAGTCAAAGCAACATATGCAAATGCCACAATGACCAGGCATATACACAACAGACAGATTGGCTGAGTCAGATGAGAATGGTGTGAGAGGAGACAGGCAAGAGGTTATACCTCGGGTGTGGAGGGTTAGAAAGACACGGCTAACCTGGAAGGAAAATAAATCACTCTGTAACCGCTTCCTGTTGGCACGGATTAAGTCAAAGAAACTTCTTCTTGCCGTCCCTCAATTCGTAGGCACATCTCACCCCCCGCACTTCAACAATATTACATTTCACCGAATCACGCAGAAAGATCAGCGCCTCCTAACCCCCAGCTCAAGGCAAACCAACTGGGATGATTTTTTTGTACTTGACTGAGGTAAAAATAATAATGATAATTTTGATTTTCAATGGTGCAATTGTAATTGGAACAAAGCCCGAATTGTTAAAACATATGCAAGGCCACCAACATATTAAATTAAAGATTCACCAAATACAGTTTGCGGTCTTACAAAACCTTAAAGAGTAGGTTATCAAAAAAGCAGAGAAGGGACCGTACTCTTCTAAATTCACTTCCTAGACTGAAAAGTTCGATTTCATATTTACCCATGAACCCTTCGTTCCCCTACTCTGTGGACCAACATAAGGATAGACATTTTGCGGCAATAATGAAGAATCAAAGCTGGAACTCAACACCAACGTCACCGGCTGCCACTCACCATTTAAGAGTTGGGGGGGGGGGATTTTAAAACCTTTCCTTTAGTACAGCAGATCTTTCGGGTTCCTTCGGTACACTTTTAACACATTCCAAACTCAAGGTCCTCACCCTCACATCGAAAGAGACATGACCATTTTGCTGCTGGTCCGTCTGAACGGTCGTCTTGTGTTCCACCAGATGCTAAACGGATTTAACTCACGGGGGAAATTCAGGCTTCAACTGCCCATTGAGCTGTGCACTTAAGAGGACTATTGTGGTTATATTATTTAACATGCTATAAAACACTTGATCTTAAATTCTCCCCCCCCCCCCCATACGTGCGTGTTCCTCTCTCTTATTACTTATCAACTGAGCCATTGCGATATCAGACCCAGTTCATAAAGTATTAATAATGTACTAGACCAGGCATGGCCGGGTTAATGGACAAAAGGGTTTTGCATTTTCTTGACTACTTACGAACCAGTAGCAGTTACCTGCAAGGACTTGCCAAGCCTAAAATGATAGTTCCAGTGCTTACACCACAGTGAATACAAATACCCAACAGAGATTGGCCTAATGGAGATAGACATGGCAAAATTCCATGTTTACACCATGCAACATTTATCATTTTGTTTACAGAGCCATTCAGCATGGGTCACCATGGTGATACGTGCCCCGTCAGAGCATTTTCTAATTATTTTGTCGTCATTATATGCAGACCAGATTGTCAGAGTAGTAAACCCACAAAAGTGATGGAACTTTGGCAACACCTCTGCAATCATAGGAGTCGCCCAATAAGAAGGAGCAACCCAACCATG
>JAOYSI010074096.1:0-19012 GCA_025775065.1 Hiodon alosoides | reverse complement strand
ATATATATATATATATATATATATATACAAACTGACAATACAAAAGTTCTAAAATGTTAAAGATATGTCAAACAAATTTGACCAAGCAGTAATGTTCAGCTAAAGGTTCACTTAACTCTTAAATAGATCTATGACTATTTCGAAATAAAGACTGAGCCCTATCATTCAGATATGCTGACTTGAATCTGGATCATGTCATTTGCCTCCTGAGACGCAAGGGACAGACAGTTGTAAAGTGGGTCCAAATTATCTACAGGCAAACAAGTATCTCTGTCTACCTCCAGGCAACTGTAGGCTAGCAATGCTGTCATTGTGGTGCACCTCTCCTCCAATCAGTGCTGACCCTCCTGTAAGCAAGCTGTGAGGCCTACATTGTTACACGTCAATGACTGGGAGACTGGTGGGTTGGAGGAACCACCTGTATATCGTTGCAAGGACAAATCAAATCCCAGTCCTTCGGTTATATTAAGGCAACCTTGGGTCATTTAAAGGACTATTTTTATTTCTTGGATGGGTGAATATTGATCTACAGACACAAAGTTATCCGTATAAGGAGGTTTGATCTGGGCATTAGGACTAAGCTCAGTAGCTGTGAAGTTACTTTCAGTCAAAGCAAGGGTAAAGAGAGGCTTGGTTAGGAAAATCTGGAATGATAATATCAACCGTGCCAAAGGGGGAGATTAGTCCACTCTGGGTGGATGGTGAAAGTCTTGGCTGACCTGGGAAGATCAGACCAGATCGTCTTCCTAAAGGAAGGTCCAAGCAGTACGGCGACAGATATGAGCGTGGCCACACATTTGTTGGGTCTTTAAAGTGTGCCTGCATGTCACAGACTACACCAACTTCTCTATGACACAGAGAGCTGTGTTTCTATTAAGACCAAATACCATTGACTTTTATTTCCCAAGAATTGTAGAAAGGAGGCTGAATATTTGCAGCCTTTAATTTAAAAGCTTACAAAAATGCACATAATTTTTGGCCAAAAATTAGTTATGCATAATAGCCTTTGGGGATGTGTAGGCTTACAGAATTATTTGCCATAGGGTGACTGGCTACAGTACATTTTTGTTTCTGAATGGGGAAGCCTTCCTTTGAAAATTGTCAGAACTATGGCCACATTGTGTCACCAGAATCTCTGGAAAATGCTTCAAACTTATCATAAATAGAAGGATCAGAATTTAAGAATCCAAAACGAATATAAAAATATAGCCTAATTTGACATTTAAATTCTGGACAGATAAAACATTCTAATGATGGCTGTGTTACGAATTAGTCAGCCCTAGATTAATTGATGTTCTTAAATCTGACATTATTGCTTTAAAAATAAATAAATAAATAAAACAAAACTGTAGCCTGAAGAATATTTGAGCCAGATTGCAACATTCTTTACATCTGGCTGCAGTGACCCGTTTTCTGTGGGGTAAGTCTGCTTCTAATTTTCACATTCACTTTACAAAAAGAGCTTTTGAAAATGGGAGAAAACACCAGATGAGATTTTCCCAGGCAAAGCCATCTGGTCCAGGCTGTCTGGTAAGTAACTAGAGACTAAATTTCTCTCTACCACAGAGGATCTAGGCTATCATTACACCTCAAAGCATTGACACCCGCTACCACTAAACAGCCTCCAGCAAGGCCACTTCTCTAGACAACCATGTGGTCTCAACACCCTCATGATCAACATGTTAAAGGGAAATAGACACAATGCAATAACCCTAGCTAGTAATAGAGGAAAAAAACAAAAGGAAAAATCACTTGATTTTCACTTGAAAATAACCGTGATTTTAAAATGGACACAGACCAGGTTAGAAAACATGGATTGCTTCCATGTGTTGCAAAGGAAGCAACCACACCCCAAACACTGGACACCTCTCCAGAGCTGATAGAATTACACCTAGAATCCACTCTGTCCCGTCAGTCAATGTTGGGAGTTCACAATTCAAAGAAACATCCATGGCAGCTTTTCATCTAACATGAAAAATGTAATTCAATTAAATAAGAAGAAAAGTCAATTTCCAGTCATATTTTTCCTTTAAAATTTGTTAAAAGAAAGTCTAATGGGGACATTCCACTCTTTTCTGTTTGACACACCACGGGATGTTGACAGCTGTATGATGAACAAAGCAGCCTCAGCCTTTTTATTTATTTATTTATAGATATAAATTTCTAAGTTTCCAGGTGGGACAGCTGTTCCATCATTTAGCACAAAGAGTTGTTTAAATTGGTGTAAACAGAAAGCAAGGAATGCCTTCACATTAAATTAAAGCAAAGAGCAATGCAGTAACTATATGTTAATTAATGTTGCTAATATTTCCACGACAAATGATAACTGTAGGGCGCATAGAACAACATTTAAACTTGCCTCATGCGTTTACGTTAAGCTTAGTTAGGGGACATGAAGGAGGTCTTCGTGAAGGTTTCAACGAATTTGTGACTTGGTTTGTAAGACTAGGGTAAAGCAGTGAAAAAGAAACATGGGAATTCAGTCACATAATCTCACCCAATTATGGCGATCGCTACAAAAACTTCAGGAAAAATACATTTAACCAGTTTATTGCGTTAGATCCTTCCTCGACATAAGCCGGGGTTTTATAGCTACCTTGTATATGCAATGCAAGTGCATCGTACAAGGTTTCGTTGTGACAATCTTTAAAATATTTCTAACTCTAACCCTTTATTTTTAATTATTAGTTTATTTGGTTGGGACCAAGTGCAAATGAAAAATTCATGATTGCCGATGCATTACACATTCACATTTAGCCAAAAATAATTTCCACCGATATTTCCACTAAAGTTGTTCAGCTGTTGATTTACTACCTGTAATATAACCAAAAGTACAACTTGCTAACTTTTACAAATCAAATCTTGTATATTGTACGCTGAATATAAACTTTTGTTTCAAACAAGTGGAACAAAATCAAAAATCAAAAATCAAAATCGACCTTTTTCAGTAAAATAAAAATACCTTACCTTTTTCCTATTTATCTGTGTGGATTTATCCTCGTGACAATAATATAGACACCCAAGAGAGCTGGCAAATACAAGACAATGTCGTCCAATGTCTTTAAATTCAAAAGATGCTGCACTGCAAGCGAAACAATTTACCGTTAGTCTTCTTTAAAAACATCTTTGTCCCATTTCCGACAAAGATGCAATGTATTCGATGTTCGCTATACGTCTTGATTTTAAAGGTTCTTTTATTTTTCTTTAGTTGCTTATTCACACTATGAGAAGTAGCACATATGTTCGTTTAGCCTCTAAAATCAGACGTCCAAAAACTTATCTAGCCAGAGAGCTAAATGGTATTTTTTTCCATTTACTAGTTTTGTAACTTTTCCCGTCTAGGATGAATTCTCCTATATATTTAATGTTTTTATTAGTCTGCCAGCAACAACTTTGGCTTAATGTCACCTAGAAACTTTCTTATCGGAGTTTCTATCCTTCTCAGCCAACAACAGCTAAATGCGTTTGACAGCATAGCCAAGCATGACACCATCTGTGCCGGTTGAGGTAAGGATGGGGAAGGCGTCTGTCTATTCTACACCATGAGAGTCTCTTGCTGGGTTGCCAAATAACAGTAAATCATCTCTCAGTAACTCCTTCCGTCATTTACTGTGTTACTAGTTTTTGAAACTTTACCGCTATTGTGGACCGTTCGACGTGCATTCGACGTTTGCAAGTTAACACCTTCAATCGTTGCAGTTTTTCAGTGAAGTTACGTAGTCTACAGGGGACGACACAACTAAAGAATGTTTCTAATAGAAATTCTTTGTGGGAGGTTGACACTATGGCAGTATTTTGAGTCAGTTACAATTCCGTCTTACTCCAAGACCGATGATTGAACAACAATTAAGCATGCAATTAAACGTGCAGGAGTCAAATAACTGAGCACCAATAATGAGTTGCAACAGTATCTCAGTCGGAACTAGATTTTTACGCGTCAGAAAACGGGGATTTTGAATGATTTGGCCACCCTGAGGAAGCCTCTTGGCCGTTATTTTTCATTTGAAAGCAACGCAAGTGAATGGTAAGGCGAAGTGTGTAATGCCACCGTTTCGTGCTGCATAATATGGTCCTGGCGATGCGCCTAATGCTTATTTTGCCAACTGCCAAGCTAAATTATGTTTGTGCAAAGGGACATTTACGTTGATTTTAACAGGAAAACCGACCAAATTCAAACATGGTTTAAAATTTAACTGAGGGGCTGGGGTTACATTATTCGCTAAATTAAGGTGTGTTATTGAAGCTTTATTTTGAACGTCATAATGAAAATAACGCTTGAGGAGCATTCTACCACTTGAGGAATATTGCCAAGATTACACATGTTTAGGCGATCAGGATGGAAAGAAAATCATCCACCCCTTTGTTACATCCAGACTTGATTACTATAACGCTAAATTATCTGCAAAAATACATTACAAGTTGATGAGAATGCACCTTACTAGACATATGAAAGATGTGTGGGCATATCGGTGTTGGCTTCATTACATTGGCTGCAAATTAGGCAGTGGGCTGATTTGAAGTTACTTCTGTTAACGCTTAAGGCTGTAAATGGGCTAGCAGCCTGGTATCTAACAGATGCTATAGCCCAGTATTTCCCATCTAGATTACTTCCCTCACAAGAGGCTGGAAACCTGTGTATTCCAAGAACAACCAACACAAAATCGGGAGGAAGAGTATTTGCATACAGAGGTCCAAAACTGTGGAATAGCCTCCCAAAGTTTGTGTGGGAATCAGACACAGTCTCTATATTTCAAGCTAGATTAAAAACATAGATCTATTTAATTCTTGCATATATTCAATTGGAGGATTGTGAAAGAGACATGACATTTGGTGCTAAGAACCATTCATGCGGTTGCACCACCACTGGTGGTCCTCCTGGGTTGGCTGGGTTCTGACTTTGGTGGGGTGGGATGGGATCAGACAACCTTTATGTGTCTTTTCTTGCACTCACCTTCTTTGTATGCTGCCGTTTTATATATATATATATCTTTATAAAGCGCTTTTCACATGTTCCAATATCACAAAGATACTTTACAAGGACAATACAATATTTCCCAGGCCTGACAGTGGAAAGGAAAAACTCCCTAGGCTGATAGGAAGAAACCTTGAGAGGAACCTGGCTTAAAGGGGGAGCCCATCCTCTGCTGGCCAGCACTAGGAGCTATAATAATGACAGAATCTAATGTCCAACATAGTGTCTGCTGCCCTCCAGGAGAGAAGTGAGGGAAATCCAAAACATCTTGGTATCCGGGAAAGGGGGGATCAAGAAGGGTGGAGTCCAGTCTTAAGGATCTAGTGGAACATTGTTTCCCATGCAGTATGATCTCACGTTAAGTAATTTGAAAAGTTAAATTTTGTGAGTGGTCAGTTACGTATATATATATGACCACTCACAAAATTTCACTTTTCAAATTACTTAACTTGAGGTTAAGCTTGAGGATTTCCCTCACTCCCCCTTTAAGCCGGGTTCCTCTCAAGGTTTCTTCCTATCAGCTTTGGGAGTTTTTCCTTTCCACTGTCAGGCCTGGGAAATATTGTATTGTCCTTGTAAAGTGTCTTTGTGATATTGGAACATGTGAAAAGCCCTTTATTAAAATAAATAGATTGATTGTTCTCATGCTCTCATGTCCATTCATGCAGCCTTCGACCAGTCAAGCAGGGATTTGAACACAAACCAGACTCCTAATGATCAATGACTGAGAAAGTTACTTACTTGTTTCGGGATTTAAACTTGGGTAAACAGGAGATGTTGAAGAATTTAAAGTGATAGTGAAAAGAACATACATTTTTTTTGTCCTACGCTGTCTAAGAATTTATGACTTGGTCAAATTAATCTATGAAATCACTTTTAATGTTTGGGGACGCCTGTATTTGGTGTAACATTCCTAACTCCAGCTAAGCCAATGAGAGGACCTGTGTGTTTCAAGTAAAATGCCAACAGCATAAACATCACAGCTGACTGCATGAGGTGAATAAGAAAAGGACAACTGGAAAGAGGGTGATAGTTTGTGGATCTTGCTAACACTTCTAGAATGGTAACAAACACTCCCTGTTCTCTCTGTACACTGAGAAACCTTCTGTGTTTGCCCAGATGTTAGTGGAAAGTGTAAAAGCAAACAGAGGAGCCAAACAAATGTCTCTCCATTCTTTTGCCTCTGTTACTGTTGGGTTACAGTAAAGTTCAAAACAGCGGCACGTTTTTGGCTATTGCAATGTTTTCTCTGTTAGCTCTGCTCTTAATATCGTGATCAATCACAGTGATGAAGGTGAAGTTCCAGAGAAAAACGAGTACAGGGGTGTTATTGGTAAGTGGCCACTTCTGTGTCTGTTCAGAGAACGGCCACTCATGTGTGTTTTAAAGACCCCAGTCCCACACAGCTTTTCCTCTTTTTTTCTGAGTTGACCAAATGTAAGTGGCAGGAAGTGGTTAACACGGTCCAGACGTGGGGTCCAGACCAGGATAGCTGGAATCACTGGGGAGAGAACTGTGCCTTACTGTAAACAGCTCAGGGCTTTTTGCCTATTGACTTTTCCTCTAGTTCCTCTAGGTTTGGCCCAGGTGAGACAAAATAGATCTGTTTGCCCTTTTAATCACTAAAGACATAAAACGTGGATTAAACTCACCCAGGCGATAGATTATAACTATATGAACCTCCAAGTTTCCAGAAATCTTCTGTCTGGAAAAATTTACTTGACGTTTTTGACGGTCTTTTTCTTTTAGGAGGAACTGAAAGGTGACTGCACCCCCTGGTGGTAATATGAAATAAAATTGGCTATTTTAGTCATGCATGGTTGTGTTTGCGCTCAAGATTTGAAAGATTTTCATCATTCAAGCGTGCCAAACCAAACCCCCTAGATCTATTTCAGGTCCACCTGAATCAAAGCATCCGCAATTTTCTGTATATTTATGTATGGATTATCAATCTAGAGCAAAAATTTAACTTCAGATAGCCTACTTCACCGAGGGCTAGGCTAATAGCTTTAGAGCTCCCAGTTTAGCCATTTGGTTTATGTCTATTGTCTATTGCCCTTTGCCCTGGAAACTCCTCCCCCACAATTCTTGCAGATTTACCCCTACATGTGGCTCACACCTTATGTTTGATAATTGGGGACCTTGTAACAATCACTCTGACATGCTGAAAGCAGAATGATTGGACAGTCAAAGCAAAAAGGGTTGGGCTGTGTGATATTCACTCCCAGCTCAGCCTGCTCGGGACTTCTATTGATTTCTGTGAATCCTGCAGACGATTTGACCGTCTCTCTAAACTTGCAGAAAATGTAATCTCTCTGCTGTGAGTCATTCTTCGTGTAATTATGTACCATGTACGTTTTTCGTATCTAGTCCCAAATCTTGAATATTTGTTCTTCTGATCATACAATATACAGATGTAAAACAATCAAAATGAATAAAGAATTAAATGTTAATTTTATGTAACCATTGTATAACAACTATATTTTAAGGTTTACAGAGTAGGCATAATAAAGTGTCAATAAGAAACGGAATCACCATAACAAATAATGTTCAAAAAAACATTTGAAAAGTTTTTTATATTCAAATCTCTCCACCAGAGGGAGCTGGGCCCTAACTACAAGAATGAGAAAGACACTCAAGATAAGGTTGCAGTTACCTTTATTTACTGATATCCAATTCTGTACTACAGAATTCAGTACCGCAAACAGAAGTCATCAACTGTATTACGGTGTGCCCCTCCAAACAATAAAATGAGAAACAGATTTCCATATAGAAGAAGATGAACTGAATTGCCTATCGGAATGCCCTGATATTGCTGGCGTTTTTGGAAACTTAACCCTTTGACCTCTGCCATCATCATCATGTCATGTGAGAATTCAAACATTTAAGGAATGCGATTGGGGAGACAGTCAGCAGAGCTTTTTCTTCATAGTCTTAGGTTCAGTTACAAGAGCAAATCAATGTCGACCACAGAAGATGGCGATATCGGTTACTGTGAGTCAGTGGCTGATACACAGACATCTGAGCCAGGGAAGAGGATAATGAAATGAGGATGCAGAGCCGCGTTGCTCCTGGAACTACTCAAGCCTGTATACAGGCTTGGGGTCTCTCAGGCAGGCTGGCTGTCAGTCAAAGGGAATCACCATTAAGCCGTGGTTTAACAGTCAGTGAGTGGGTGTGAACTTTGATGTAGGGGAGATTTTCTCTGTAGTTTAATATCAAACAACAGCTCTGCCTTAGGGGTATGGACCTTGCTACTGGAAAAAATACCTAATTTACAACAGAAGTGGGATTGTATCCTTCTTTTAGTTTAACTTGACGATCTTCATGTACGGAGCCTGCAGCACATAAAGGAATCTTCTAGGCTTCTATTTCAAATTCTCTGTCCTTACTGGACTCCTTCACCACCTGTTGGGGGCGGGGAGCAGGTATCAGACAATAGACAGAATTACCTTTTAATTAGAGGCACACTATTGTAGAGGTGATGTACATCAGTCAAGCATCGCCGTCTGTTTATTTAAGTGCTGCTGTAAATATCCAGCTGTAAAAATATTTATGAAAGTGTATGTTAGCCGTTATTGGTCATCCTGGATTAGAGGTGTTTGTGCTAAGAAATTAAACATGTGTTTAAGTTCCAAATATAGCCCACATTGAAATATTTAGAAATATGAACAGTATTGAAAGCAAACCGAACTCGTATGGAGATTTGAGTTAAAATAAAAAGCACATAAGAGATTAACTAGAATGCATATTGAATCTCAAATGTGCAGAACAAGATTTCCGCTCCGTGAATATGACACCACAATAACTTTCTGCAATGTCAACATGCATATTGCCGGGAAGCTAAAGGGAAGACAGGAAAACCCACTGAAGTACCATGACCTCTATACCGGTGAAGTGCTTGGGTTGTGCTGAGCCAGGACTTGTACAAACACACTGACCTCTCCATCACGGGTCTCTATTGTCTTTATCTGCACAGTCCTTCTGCTGGTGGTGTCTCGGGTGTGGTCGTAGTCTAACCGTAGGAGAGGAGAACAGAAGGACAGAGAGAGACAGAGAGAGAAAGATCTCTTAGCAAAAGGTTGGTGTAGTTGGTGTTGTTGAATGGGTGATGTGGCAGCCTTCAGACAGTCGTCAGGTCTTATGACTCATGGCGTTGTGCATGTATGGCCCTATGTATGACACACTCACCACCGTTGTGGAGGCTCAGAGACGACAGGTTGTGGATGGGGAATGTAATCCTATGGGTGGAGTCAGTCAAAAACAAATGGAGAGTAGAGTCAGTCATGACAGATCAGCTCACAAGGAACTAAAAAGGGTGTATCTTACTAGGGCGGCTTCAGTATATTATGTGCTGTAGGGAGGAGACCCCTGTCTTTGTTGAACATCACATTTTAAATGAATAAAATAATGTGCAAGATACAATGCTGTTTGCTTGGGAATTGCCCCGGATAAGCATGCCTGCAATGCACATGAATAGCCACTATCTTGACTTGTGAACACTACTTCCTGGTTGTGACTATCAGTTGACACCCATGCTCCACATGCCCTCACCGGCTCTCCTCGCCCTCCAGCAGCTTCCTGTAGGTGGCAATCTCAATGTCCAGCGCCATCTTGACGTTGAGCAGGTCCTGGTACTCGCGGAGGTGGCGGGACATCTCCTCCTTCAGGTGCCGGATCTCCTCCTCCAGCCGGCCTGCCGCATCCTGGTATCTCCCAGCCTCCGCTGCAAACTGGTCCTCCATTTCTCTCATCTGCCTGAGCAGGGCCTCGTTCTGCCGCCCGGAAGGGGAAAGTGGTGGAAAGAAACCAGCAAACAGAAATAAAAATGTAAAAAAAGGGAGTGTTGTAGAAGAAAACAACTAACACAAGGAGAAATGTAAGACTGTTTCGCTAGACGGATGAAACCTACAGTGCTCTTGAGGCCGTCAATTTCGCAGCTCAGGGACTGGATCTGCCTTCTGGATTCATTGGCTTCATGCTTGGCCTGTCGCAGCGCCTCCACATTGCGGTTGGCGGAGTCGGTCAGGTCTGTGAACTGCAAATAGAAACATACACAGCGTAGTTATCACCAACTGTCATTGGTGTGCCGTTCCCATAAATCAGTCACATTATCCCCCTGTTTTTGTCCTTAACAAGGCAATTGTTTTTCTCAGCGCTCCGATCTAAAATAAATGCATAGCATGTCAAGTCTCTCAAATATATTCAAGTCTTCTACTGACAATGATATTTAACGTAAGTTATATTAAACTAAGTGATGTCTTACTGCAGAGAAATTCATTAGTTTTTCACAGGCAGAAACAAAAATATAAATTTCAGTCGGTTATAAAAAAGAAGCCTCTTTATGCCTGGCTGAGAGAGTAGATACAGACTTTTTAAGTGTGCATAGGTTTGTTTGTGTCTGTGTGTGCGCGCATGTCTGCAAGACCCCTTACCTTGGACTTGTACCAACCCTCAGCCTCATGCATGTTCTTGGAAGCGATGCTCTCGTACTGGGCGCGGATGTCCCGCAGAGCAGCGGTCAGGTCAGGCCGGGGTGTGGCTTCTGCCTCCATTTGCAGATGCTGGGTCTGCATGTTCACCTGCACGTCATGGATTTCCTGGGGGCGGGGGGGGAGGGAGAGGAGTCATGATGTGCCATATACTCCAAGACTATGTTCCAACGCTGGGGCAGGACTGGTGTTTTGATAAAATGGGATGCAAGTCTTGAATTTCTTTGTTAAGTTTTGTTCTTCTTATTCATTTGAGCTGCTTTACTGTGCTGTATTCTTCCTTAATGAGCTTGAATGTTTCCTGTGTGGTCTTCGTGACTAGACGTGGGCTAGGTGGCAGCACTCACCTCCTGGTGAACCTTCTTCAGGAACTCGATCTCATTCATTAACGACTCTATCTTCCGCTCCAGCTCCAGGCGGATTAGAGTGGCATCATCTACATCCTGTAATTGACAAATGAATGACAATAATGGCATGACATGTTGTGACATTCCACAAGGTGGCCCTGATGCAAGGGGCATGTCTTTAAAATTGATTTACCTTGCGGAACAGAACTAAGTTTTTCTCAGCGTCCGCTCTTTTCTGGCCTTCGTCCTCCAACCTAGAAAACAAGAACAACAGATTTGGAATTTTGGATTTAGAATGTACATGTTTCTGATGTTGCCTCCTTTAGTCTTGATGTAAAATATCAGCACTTTTGTTTAGAAACAAGTTGTAGGGACTTGAGTATATATACTCGTCCTATACTTCTATATCTATTACAGCCAATGAGCCATCCTTCTCCTTACACAGGGCAGGTTACACAGTGTTCAAGGGAAGACATCTTCAGAAGGATCTTTCAACAACATGCAATCAGCATCAAGCATATAATGCTACAGTAGGGTCACATGTGTCATCCTGCCAACAGGAATTTTCCTGTATCTGGTCCAAAATACTGCACCGCAACCTTAAGCCGAGAACCCCCAACTACTGATAAAGACTACATTTTACTATTAATCTCCGACATACCTGATCTAGTTAGTGGTAAATACTTGTATGTGTCACATTATCAGGGTTCAAGCTTGAATCCTTGCTGTGACATGAACAGTAAAGGGCTTCTACTACTCTGAGATGGCAGTGATTTAACATCTGGTGGGCCTCTCGCACAATGGCCAGGCAGACAGGGGCAGAGGCAACTCATCTTTAATGCATGACCCGGAGCCAGGGGGGCCCCTCTCCCTAATGGCATTCCTGGACCATCGGCCCTGGAAACAGGGCTCTGCCACCAAGTCCTCATTGGAAACACAATGATTTTAACCCCCTGATCTGGTCCTCAGCCTGCCTTCCTGGCCCCAACCCCCAACACTGTCCCAACTGCATACTCACTCCATCTCAGGCAAGATGTAGCGGAAGCCTAGGTATAAAAATATTTGCTCACACAACCGCTGTCTGTCCTGATCTACAACCTTACAACAATCCTGAAACAAATCTCATTTTAATTTAATAAAATAATATATTAATTTCAAAATAAATGGTATTTTATTTACTGCAAATACCATCTCCAAGTTGAATTAACCTTATAAAATTTGTTCAGTCATTTCTCAATAACAGTTATAATTTTTACAAGAAACAAGGCGTGGCCACTGAATGGCTGCAGTGCTGAAGAGCATCTGTTACTACCGAATGGATGAGAGAGTCCCATTCATGTTAAACTATTACAGCGATCGAACAGGCTAGACAATGTGCAACGCAAACAATGTAAAAAATTCATGTAATCTCTGTTCTGTTTGTTGCAGTCGGTTCTGGTTGGGACTGGTAAAATTAATTCACTTTTGTGGTCATGTGCCTCTGGGAGTAAGGCCACACGGCTGAGTGGATCGCAGGTGCTCAACGGGAACACACTAATAAGATCTTGGTGCCGTGCCCCTTCCCCTTATCTGATAGGGCATTACAGTATTGATGGACACCACGCCTAGCTGCTCATAGAGAAGCCAACAAAACATCCGACCAACTCCAGGGTCAGAACCCAGAGACCAACCAACCACACTGTCAGCTTCCAACAAATCGGGGGTTCTGCCTCTGAACCCAATCCCAACACTTTTCCGGGCCCTCACTGACCTCTGGCTGAGGAGCTCCAGGTCCTGGGCAAGGTTGTCCCTCTCCACCTGGGCATGGTCCCTCTCCCTTCCCAAGGTGTCCACCTGCTGCCTCAGTTCCTGCAGCTCCCGCTGGAAGAGCTCGTGAGCCCCGCGTTGCTGCTGCTGGCCCCGACACTGGCTCAGCTCCGCCTGCAAGCTCGCATTCTGCTTCTCCAGGTAGTGCACCTTCTCGATGAAGCTGGCAAAGCGATCGTTCAGCCCCTGCAGCTCTGCCTTCTCATTGCTGCGGGTGGCCAGGAACTCCTGGTTGACTGCCTCGGCCAGGGAGAAGTCCACCCTGTCATAGGACAGGCGGGGGGCGGGCGTGCTGGAGCGGAGCCGGTAGCCAGCCGAGCGGGAGGAGGATATAGGGGTGGCAGCGCCCTGGTAGCGCCCCCCAGAGAGTGACACCCTTGAAGAGAGAGGAGAGCTGGACATCATTGGAGTGGCGCTCCCAAAAGTGCGTCGGTAAGAGGTGGAGGTGCGGGCCGTGGAGTGACTCATGATTTTGTCTTCTTTCTTTTTGGTTTCTCTCTCTTTTGGAAAGATGTCAGGAGCTAGGTGCAGCAAATAAAGCAATAAGACAGCCGGCGGGGTGACATAGGAGCTTTTATATACGGAGGCTGGACGTCCCATCCACCCCCCCCCCCCCCTTCTCCCATTGAGTCCCACCCTCCTTCCCAGTCTGTCACTGTCTGGCCAAATGTCTCAGGCTACTCCCCCATCTCCTGCACTTTCTCCTCCCCCCTTCTCCTGAGATTTGTGAAAGGATTACACACCACCACCTCCTGGGTCAGTCTATTGTCTCCTCAGTTCTCTCTCTTTTCTGATGTAACCGCTCCCCCACGTCCCCCACATGGCATCTCAGACCTTTTTTACATTTCCTCTTCGTTCCGTTGCTTTCTGCACCTTTCCTTTGTTCTGGCACAGGCATAGATGCCGAGACCAACACTATTTAACACAAGCATGAACTTTCTTTTGAATCTTCTCACATGAATCTGGCAATTTGCTTATTATTGCCTTTTTTACAGTAAAAAACCAACTATGCAGTAATGTTAAAATTAATCACTTTGAATACCTTTGCGAATAATTGACTCAAATAATGCTTTAACATTGCCTGTAATTATTCAAGAACCCTAAATAACACCCACATTGCACAAAGAATACAAATGCTGCTTGGCTGGGATCGCGCCTTGCTTTTTCCCCCAAAAGTAAAAATGAACTCAGCAACTCCAAATCACCTCACTGGCCTGACCTATGATGTCACAGAATATTTCCCACTCATCCATTAGAGTACCCATTAGCAAACATATGCCAAAGGAAGTCTTAAAACCATTCTCACAGAGAATTTCTGTAAAATTGATTTGTAAGGCAATACTATCAGCAGCCAAGTTTCTTTCAGACTGCAAAATGACTTTATCTCTTCCTCCCCCAGTTTGCTTTCTGCAGCCTGTAATACTATATTGTATTGATATTTAGAATGGCTCGGTCAGATTCCTCTGGGCTAAGACAGCGGGTAATCAAATATCTTTAAAACCCTAACAAAACTCCTCCCATGGTATGGCGTGAGAGATGGACCTTATCTTAACCCATTGCAAGGTGGATGCAGCCTGTATAGCACGTAGTCACCAAGCTCCGATGAAGAAGATTGTGTGGTTTACCATATCTCAGTCACTCAAGACATTGCTTTGCCTCAAGGCACTTTTACTAGGGTGACAGAAGCTCCTCTTTGTATTGATTGTGGTCTGTCCCATCCCCAGCTGAGACTCCACAAAAAGAACTTCCCTGGCTAGGACTAGTATTCAGGAACAGAAACACATGTCCATTGGTTAATCAAAGTGTCTGAGTTGTCAGATTGGTCAATCAAAACTTGTAAATTTACTACAGCTACATTACTTACAGCTAATTACTGCTGCATTGCTGATTACCCAGACGACCCCCTTGGCTACCATTACACATCCAGTCTTATTTGTGCAGCATCTCAGATTCATATCTACAATCCTATCAAAAGTCAATAATTAAAAAAACTCCACACTGCTTTCCAAAGAGAACAGACCCTAAATGGACCTGCATTGCATTTACAGAACCCCTCTTTGTGAATGGGTGCCTACTGAGCAGGACATTTATTTAGAGAAATAAATGGGTCAAACAGCATCTGGGAGGATTTTGGTAGTCCTACCACCACCATGCCACCATTCAGGTGATTCTGTTTCACTCTAAGTCTTCATTTGCGAATCTGTAAAAACAAAACGTTCTCATCTGGTTATTTTGGGATTTAATTGCCTGTGTTGGTCTTATGGCATAATCCAGTCAACCAATGGATTTGTCCTTTTCCATGAATGAATGAAACCCAGTCTAGGAAAAGGAATTCTTTTTCTGGTCTTTCTCATGCTAACCTGTTCCTTTGTACCCATGAACCCCACGACATCGTTTTATCCCAACTATCATATAAAATTGGCCCAATTGGGGGAATATCTGGACTCCTGAAATGAAAAGGGCTGTAATGTGCAGTGTTATTCACCATTCAGTGCAAAATCTTCACTAGCACCTCTTTCATTGTAACAATGAGACCAGGCTGAACGATTGTAGTGAACTGCGTTTTTTATGAGGGGTAAAATTTTTGTGTTTCACTGACAATATTGTCCCGACTACAACATTCACCAAAATACATTAACACTGATCAGCAAAATAGTTTGACTTCAGGCAGCCCCTGGAAGTACTTGGCTGGGATATAAGTTTGTTGCCCTGGGTTCTGCTAATATATTGATAATGATGTTTGAAGAAATTAACTCCTAAGTTTATATTTCTGCCTGAGGGAATAAATTCCTGCATTGATATTTACGATTGACGGAAGAAACTCCTTTTCTCAAATCGATTAGTGTTGCTGCTAAAAATCGATAATGCTGCTCCGGTCTTTAGCCATTATTGTTGTTTCCAGGATGTGTGGGGAAGATTTGGGCTTTCTGCCAAGTTGTATGCTCACCATCCAGAAATATTACGCACGCCCCCAACCTCCATCACCACCTTCGATTCCAATGCCACCCCTTCTTCATACTGACCCCTTTGTGTGCTAGCTGACGTTGCCAAGAGACTGACAGAGTTGTCAGGGCAACGGCCAGCTGAACTGGGTAAAATGACCGCTGGGTAAAGGGGGGCTCAAAAGATAAAGAGAAACCTCTCTTTTGTCTCTGCGAGGAACTCTCCTCGAGGATTCACTAACTAGTTTTTGTTTGCCTTATTATTGGTCTTTTGAATTACTGTGAGAATATTACGTTGTCTCTATGTTAAGTATGGGGAGTGAGATGCCTAATTTTTGCACCATTATAGAATTTTGAAGTGCTTACATGCTGGGAATTATGGACTCACTGATGGGTCTTTGCAGTGGCCCATTTAAAGCCCTGACTGTGTGAGGGTGTGAAAGCTGTTAAAATGGTCCTCTTTTCTCTCTCCTTTCGGCATCCTAGGCAGATGGAGGCCTACTCCGGAAGGCAAAGCTCAGTTCACCAACATCGAGCCCAAGTTCGACAGGCTGCTCTTCTTCTGGTCCAACCGACGGAACCCCCACGAGGTGCAGCCAGCATACTCTACCAGGTGCCTCATTCTCAAATTAACATCTGTCCACTGCTGCTCCCTATCAGTAGGTCGTGTTGCTGCGTGTTATATAGAGGCATCTGTCTGGGCTGTCAGTAGAGAGCAGTCTCACTTGGGTACACAGCCAAACGGGCAGTAGGGGGTGCATGGGAGATTTGCATGGGGTTTTTTTTTATACCGCTATTCACAACCCGGATTACTCGACCACAAACCATCACCACTACAGTAAATCATCAAGTTTGTCATCATATTCTTATTTCTTATTCATTAAATAGTATCTAAATCTGCTCATTGCATCAAAAACGGTTTCCATCACTCATGCATCAAATAGCGGATTGTAACTTTGCAATAGCCAGCCCAGTCATTGCAGCGTTATTTGGATGTTAAGTGGTTAACCTCAGTGTGCATGTCTTTGCCCTCCCTGTACAGGTATGCCATCGTGGTATGGTATTTTGATGCTGATGAACGGGCCCGGGCTAAAGAGAAGTACCTGACAGGTACGTGTCACCTGTGGGCACTGACAGGGTCCAGGGAACAGACACTGTTGGTTTAGCATCTTTACAAGCACTGATGATCACTGTTTTTCGGAGCTTGTTTGGTTGAATGTACCTCTGGAATTCAGCAGCAAGGCGAACATTTAAAATTTCGAAACGCTTTATACGGCGTCTGCACCCCTGCTCTTTACAGTCAGGAGTTGAAATTAGTTTCCAAAAACGGCAATGTACTGAATTGTTTCGGTAAATACCCACCTGTATAAATGGGTTCAAACATCGATGGGCGTGCATGCAAGCAATTAAGCCAATGTTACAAAAATGCTTTCTTATAAACAAATAACTTGTATGCATGTTATTATTATTATTTTATTATAAATTTTAAAGCCATTGAATTCAGAACAGGTTTTATTGGTCTGTCTGGCTTACAGTTACAGTCACCTGACTGAACAGGAAATCGTCATGGGGGGCCTCAATCAGGCCGGCCCAAGGTCTGATTTACAATTATGGGCATCCTTCTTTTGTTGTCAGGTGCGGGCGAAAAGGGAGTGGAGGTGGAGCTGAACAAGCCGTTGGACCCCAGCGAGTGAAGAGTTGAAGACGCCAGCTCATGAGCCCCGCCCACTCTGCGGAGGGAGGGAGAAAGGACACTTAACAAGAAGTTAACAGGAATGGATTATGCAAAAATAATTTGCTTCTGCTTTTTCCTGCATGTTCAATTCCAGCATGGCTGCATCAGCTGACGTTTAATGTGAGGTCATTGTCCTGCAAGAACTAGTGTTCCTAATTTTTTTTTTTGCATTAAAGCTTGAAAGAAGTTGCTTGAAGCAGGAAACAAAGTAAAGCCTATGAGCAGATAATGTTCTGTCTGCAACGCTACATTTACGTTTAATATGTAATTTAGGTTTCTTGCTGAACTTTTTAAAGGTACCATTTAATGTGTGTATCAGAGTATGTGGATGCTCAGTAAATGGAACGATACACACTGCTTTCAGAGAGATGTTTTAAGTATTGAGTAAAATGAAATTTAATGTTTTGGAAGTTTTGTTGTTTTGGGGGGGTACTTCAACGCAGAATGCCGATATTGAGTGCTTTTCAATGCCTTGATGTGAGGGTCACATTGCCCTCCGCTCCTATTGCGGGCTGTTGCTAGGTAACGCAGTATGCTGCTGGGACTGTGAGGGCTTCGCCTAACCAGCGCTAATTTTGTCTGCTGTCGCAGATTGTTACCATTATTATCTTAAATAAACACAAACCTTTTCTACCCATCTCCAGCCACGTTAAAACAAATAAAAACGTCTTCTTAGTTACAAATGCGCAGATTAATCCGTCTTTCCCATATCATTTCCCGTTTCTCGGAGTTTGGTTTTATTTTATCTTTTACCTTTTTTTAACCTGTGAAGTCAGGCCATTGCTGTATTTCAGTTGGCTGTTTGTGTAACAGTGGCTCAGGCGGACAAGCGGCCTGCATGTGGAGTTCTCCTGGTCCAGCCACCGTGTTGCTCTCACCATCACACCCTCATATTCTCACCCCTTCTTCCCTTTGGGTTTCTCATGCCTTCTTGCCCTTGTTCTCTAATGTCATTGGAGAGTGAATCGCTAAAAACTGACAATGGATTTGTGCCAGAATTCTGCAGGTAACACAGGGTAAGGGGTTGAGGGAGGGGCACGGTGTCTCGAAAAATGAGGTCTAGCCTCATGACAAGACAAGCTGGATGGGGCTGGCTCTCTTCGTATGTCCCTTTATCGTCCCAAATAAAGCCCCATTGTCCCGTTCACTGTCACACGCTCCAGAGCCAGCTTGTGACGGCTGCTGAAGAGACTGCTACCTTTTAAACTTCAGGAACCCACCATTTCCTGTCCGGAAAGTCATTTTCCCCCAGAATTCACATTCATTGACATGTAAAATATTTCTTTGCTCACTTTTTTGGTCCAGTTGATTAAGAATATGTTTGCGTTAATGTTATGTTTTACTTTTTGAATGCAAGATTTACATGTAGTGAAATTTAATTAGGAAGAATGGCAAAACAAATATTTAGCAGAAGATAAGCTAAACAAACTGAAATGTTTCATTGATTCTCAAATCATTGAGAATATTGGCAAATTTCGACAATTCAGTTTTCTTCAAGTTTTAGTTCCATTTCAGATCAGTAATTACATTCTTACCGTCGTACTAGTTAAAATACAGTTTTGGGAAAACGGGTTGATTTGCAACTAGTCGCAATTTATTGATCAAAAATATTGTAGCGTTTTGTCGGAGTGCTACTACTCAGCTGGGTTCAAGCATAGACTCAGACACCGCTTTAACAAGAAGACGTGCTCTTTATTCCACGCATGCGCTTACGACCG
>JAOYSI010074095.1:0-19012 GCA_025775065.1 Hiodon alosoides | reverse complement strand
CCCCCCCCCCCCCCCACCCCCCCCCCCCCCCCCCCCCCCCCCCCCCCCCCCCCCCCCCCCCCCCCCCCCCCCCCCGCGCTGACCTGCCTTTTCCTACTACACCCCCACCCCCAATAGCTTAACAAAAACACTGTCAGATGGCTTGATTATTCACGTGATGTCACCATGCCTGTATCTGACACCACTGAAGAGGCGTATGGAAAAGGAAAAAAGTAAAGCTTAAAAGGTTTTTAAAGTTCAGCTCAATACAATCATTTCAGCATATTTAGTACCATACAGAAGGAGAATAGCCATGACATTGGTTTTGGCATAAGCTATCCCACACGTAAAGGATATCGTTTTTTTTTTGTGTGTTTTTTTTTAAAGGCTTCAAAGTTCTTAAAGACTTTGTGAAATACCAGTACTGGCCACACGTGGGTGCAATAAACTTTTGTTGTCCCCCTTAAGTCTGAATGCAACTGGGAACTAAAAAAACAAAAATAAAACAATATGAAGCAAACAAATGAATGTGTTTTTTTCCCTCCTCTCTCTCCTACTCATTACTGAAACAATTAAGGAGGGGTGCTAGTGGTGACAGTACTCCATTAACACCCTTACCACCACATCATACTTAAGTATGAGGGAGCTGTCTGACCAATTCACAGGTAACAAAATAATTTTTTGACACAGTAGTTCACTGCCACTTGGGCACGGCAGCAAAAGGTTTAAAAGAGAACAATACCAGGAATAATAAAATTAAGACAGAGGCTACCAATAAGAGCAATGGTGCCGTTTTAGTGTAAACAATTCCCCCCTCGAGCACACACACTCTGCATGGGCATTAGGCAGTTTAACGTGGAACATTCCCATTGTTGTGTTTCTAAGCCACCCCCTGCCCACCCCCCCCAAAAAAAGCTTTTATGATACTGAAAAGCCCTTATGATACTGATTGTCATTTGAAAGGAAAAAAAAAAAATGTCTGACTATTCCTTCAAAATAAAACAGAACCTTTGAATTAATCTTTCCAAGCGCAGCGCCAGACAACAGCCATACTAAACCAGATTAAGCAAAACAGCATGTAGATATATGGTTCAATGTGCCGCTTAGACTTGAATTTCTTTTTAAAAGGTAACTGCTACTAAGACATGGTTATGGACAGGCTATAGCAATGCATTCAACGGCTGAGAATGTAATGAAGACATTACTGTAACGCACTGCAATGTTACTCAATCCTACTAGTGTATTGGCTCGTTGGGTGCATAAGAGATTTGCACGAAGTGACAGGGTAATCCGGAAACTGAGCTCAAGGACATCAAACCATGTAACGAGTTGTCCGTTAAGGGAAAGCGGGTCACACGCACAATCATACCCACAATGTTTTTAACTTCAAGTAATAAAAGTAAACACTTCTGCACTGCCGGTTTGCTTAGAATGAATTTTAAACATCAGAATAAACTAATGAAGTGCAACTGAAGGGAAACTGAAAGAAAAAAATAAAAATTAAATTGTAATAAAACTACACAGCAGCAAGACACCACTTTGTTCTTAAGTGGTCAGTCAAGGACGGAGAGGCCTGTAAAATGACTGAGCTGGACTGCTTGGACCCAGCAAATTTGCCAGGGTGCCTAAGCTGAGCGCAATCTATAATATTTGACCTTCAGTGGAGGAAGGTGGGGGAGCCCCTTAGTGGGTTGGACTGCTAAGAGAAGGCTGACAAGAACAGGACCAGGCTGTCTGCGGCTGGTGCCTTGCAGGGTTTGTGGTACACTAGCTTTATTCTTGTGTGTTTTTGAAAGAGAAAAAAAAGTTTATTTATTTAATAATATTTTCCAGTTCAGCCTGTGTGATTGTGAGGTATTAAAAACAACACTGAGTAGCAGGGTTGTGTGGCAAGCAGAGAGATAATGTCTGCTGAATGTTCCGATCAAGTAAATGCAAACGCAGCTTATAGTGTCAGGACAAAATCGAAGACAAAGGGGAGAGAGAATGTTGAGTATTTCCCTCTGAGGTATTGATCACACATAGAAGTGCGCGGACGCACGCGTGCACACACACACACACAGACACGCACACACAGCCTAGGTCCTAGCTACTCAATGTGGAAGAGCAGTGATATTAAAATTAAGCTAGCCACTGTAGCCAATGTTGCACATAGCCTTTCCATACGATGTCAGAGAAAGACATTCTCCATGCACAAACCCTAGAGAACTCGAAACGTAACCAACACGGATCAAAGTTTGGTTAAAGTCATATTTCTGTGTCTAGTATGGCCGTCTGGTAAGTTTATAGCATGCCTAATATAAGTAATAACAGATATTATAGAATTTAAAAAATAAGCTTTGGTCGTCTTCTCTTAACAAAACAAAAAAACATTCCAGCTAAAACACTAAACAATATTTTGGACAATACTGATTGCTTTTAAATTAACGAGATGCAAAAAACACCAACAACGCTTTACTCGGGGGAGAAACATTTTAAAAGGCACTGCAAAAACAAAATAGCACTTTAGAACCTGAAGGCTGTCTGCAAGTATTGCTCTTTGATATTGTAGAATAAAAAAAGGAAAATCTTTAGCAGCCACAAAAAAAAAATTACGAATAAAATAAAACATCTACATAGAATTTGTGCAAACATTTTAAGGGCGCCATCAGGTTAAGTAAAAAAAAGATAAAAATAAAATTGAGGGAGAGAAATGTCAAAATTAATGGGGGGGGGGGTTTCTAAAATTTGACGTAAGCTTAGAACATTTCCTGGCTCTTATCTTTCTCGTAGAGTTAAATCTGCTCTTGCCCACCTTTGAATGTGTGCTACGTTTTCCCTTGAGTCGATGAAAATCTTAATGCTGTCTTAATAGCAACAGAATACTGGCATTGTTCTCTTCTAAATATGAAAAAGCCCACACAAATTTCCTGTGTGCGGGAGGGATGCGAGACAAAGCGGGGGTAGGGGCAATTTTTCAAAGGAAGCTGTTTTTTAAAAATTTTATTTTAATCGTTTTAAATAGGCACATAAAACCAGTGCTAAGTCGCATTTCTGAAACGCTCCAAGTACATCCACCCTCGGCCTCGGTCACCCTCGTTTCACACAGGGGTCTGTTTGGATGGGGACTGATATACACTAACACCCAAGGTGCTGGACTGACTACCCTCTAACCGAGAGGAAAGGGCTTCAGTGTGGGAGAGGTGATTCCAATATCATCCAGCAAATCAGCTATTTTGTGTTCCCCATTAAAACTAGAGAACGGCTAATAGGCAGTCGGCAGTTTCTTTCTATTAATCGTATGGATTCTGATTGCATTTTATTTTCCTGATCTGTGCTAAACTGGAGTACTCCATGTCAAACGAACAGTAAACGTTAAAAAATTAAAAATAAAAAAGGATCAAAAACACACTGTACAGTCGTACAATGAATGAAACGGTTGCTCCCGTCGATCCGATACAATCAGACATCGAAAAAATGTTTAGGAAACGCTTTCTGTTCGCCTGGGTAGCACCGTGCGCCAACGGGGGATGGGGGGTGTTACGGGTTTGCTGCGCACTGCCATGACCATCCAACAGAACCTTAGCTGTGCAGTCAAATCCATACCGGGCCACTCGCTCCCTCTGTGTGCCCAGGGCCCAGGTTGGGTCAGAACCTGGCGAGTGGGCCATTTGGTGCCTCAGACTGATAGACATACACTCTGTTAAAAGGCAACTGCTTTTCACAGCATTAGCGCACACAAAAAAACTGACAGCCTAACAGTATAAACTATTTGTATTAAGGAAAAAAAGCTTATTTTGATAATCGAAATAGCTAGCCGTTATTTATTTTTAAAAATGAGTTCGCCATTGTGAAGCAAAACGAATGATTGAGGTGAGAAGACTAAGCCTAATTCGGGACAAAAGGTTACATTTTAATTTTACAAAACCCGGTTTATTCCTGGATTAAACACTACCGACCCAATATAGAGCTTACATATACATAGGAGAAGAGTGGCTGTAATTGCATATAGGTTTGACTGCACTCCTAAGGATGTTCACACACAAACACAAATATTTTCCTGCTCATCTAAAAGTGAGAGTCACCCAGTGATGGCGACGGCGGCGGAGGCATCACTCGGAGAAGCAGCCGTCCAGACCCACGGCGCCGGGCCGGTCCTTGGGGTACCCGTGCCGTAGGCTGCCGTTGGGCAGAGAGCTGCACGCCGCCGTGATGCCGCAGTGCTTCAGCAGGTTGAGGCCGAAGGGGGAGCCGGCGGGGTCTTTGGGAGGAAAAGGCTTCATGGTGGAGAGGATCAGGGCCAGGCAGTCGGCCACATCCTTGTTGGGGGCGCAGGCCAGGGCCGGCGTGTGGCCTGGGGAATCGTGCGTGGACACAAACAAACAAGCACAGTCAGGAATGACTGGATCAATCTCGGTACTGTAGCATAGCCAGCATTAACGCACAGAAATACTGTTCAGGGCATTACACCAGGCCTGATTATTATACGATTAAATCGATTCATAATTTCTTAATGCAGTTAATTCACATTGGTTTGACCGATATATTTTTTCAAAATGTGTTCTTGTAATCATTCTCACAGGCAACACAGTACATCCAGCAGTAAACAAATGCCTTGGAGCGCATTAGTGGGAGTGTGATGGAGACTCACCCTCTTCGTCCACTGCCAATACAGTTGCACCGCGACTCAACAACGCCTGCACCACCGTGGCCAGGCCATTCCGTGCAGCAATGTGAAGGGGCCTGCGCAAGTCACCAGGGGGCGACAGAGGAACAGCTGTCAGGAGCGCATGGAAGCTGAAGTTGCCCTAGCACTTGTATGGCCCTTTTAAATTGGCTCACACACACACACACACACACGTACTCACATTTGCAGTGCACTGTTAGTCGCATTGATGAGGGACGGATTGTGGATCTCCCCCAGAATCAACAGGGCACACATCTCATGTGCCTGTGAGGTGAGGTTTAAAAAAATTAACACACGGGGATAGATTTTCATTGTTTCATGCTTGCACATTTAACAAAAACAAATAAAACTACTACAGGTACTCCTGCCTGCCGTTGGTCATTGAAGTTTCACCGGCAATGATATTTAAGCTACAGCATACAGAGGGTTAACTACCGATTTGTCATTACGGTATTTTCAGGAACACCACTACTTTCGGATTGGTCACCCTCCGGCATCCAGCAGTCCCGATTGGCCAAGGGAGCCGTGGAGATGAGTTAGTCAGACTAACCTTGCTGCAGGCCAGGTGCAGAGCTGTGTTCTTGTTAATGTCCAGCAGTGTCAGGTCTGCCTTGGCCCGGTGCAACAGGATCTCTGCAGAGGTCAGAACAGTGAATGGGCACAACTGGCTTTCAACCACTCCTATCTATAATGCTATAATGCATCATCAAAACCGACCCAAGCGTGGCGAGAGAAAATTGCGATAGAAAGATCAAATTAACGTTCTCAAACAAAAAACAGTCTGCCTGAAGGACACCTCAGCAGGGACGTTTTCGCCATTCAACTAAATGTTGATTGAAAGTCCAGTCCTGGAATCAGAGACTCTGGTGAAACTACATCACACTTACACTACATGGCCAAAAGTATGTGGACACCCCTTCAAATGAGTAGATTCAGCCATTTCAGCCACACCCAATGCCGATAGATAAAATCGAGCACAGCCATGAAATCACCATGGACCACTGCCCTGGTAGAGCTGCCCCAATCAACAATAAGTGCGGTTTTTGTTAAATGGAACCATCTAGGAGCAACAACAGCTCAGCCGCAAAGTAGCAGGCCACATAAGCTCACAGAACAGACTTCAGAGTGCTGATGAAGCGCCTAAAAATTGTCCTCGGTAGCAACACTCACAACAGAGTTCCAAACTATCTCTGGGAACAACATCAGCACAAGAATCATTCACCAGGAGCTTAATGAACTGGGTTTCATTGGCTGAGCAGCCACACAAACCTAAGATCACCACGTGCAATGCTAAGCATTGGCTGGAGTAGTGTAAAGCTCACCGCCATTGGACTCTGGAGCAGCAGAAACACATTCTCTGGAGTGATGAAGCACACTTCACCATCTGACAGTCCGACAGATAAATCTGGAGAATGCTACCTGCCCGAATGCATTGTGCCAACAGTAAAGGGGTCCATATAGAAATTGTTTGTCTAGATCGGTGCGGTAGAACTTGACTAGCCTTTGAGTCCTTATCTCAACCCATTCGAACACATTTGGGATAAATTGGAACGCCGGTTGTGAGTCAGGCGAAATTTCCCAACATCAAGGCCCAACTAAATTTATGCTCTTGTGGCCGAACGTGAGCAAGTCCCTGCAGCCATGTTCCAACATCTAGTGGGAAAGCCTTCACAGAACAGCAGCAAAGGGGGGGACTAACTTCATTTCATTGTTTTTTGGAATGATGTTTGATGAACAGGTGTCCGCATACTTTTGGCATGTAGTGTAGTGTATGTAGTGTAGTGTATATGCATTCTTGTCATTAAGTACCATATGCAGGTTTCAGCCTGCAGTTTTACTAAATTGCAAGCACCCAAATAAACGGCAAAGTTAGAGCGATGGTTACTCCAACAAACCTTTGAAGAACCCTTTAAATCAACATTCCAGCATAAGAATTACTGTGATCAACCAGGACTTGAGACCGGATGTCTTTCTGGTTCATCCAGTAGCGGGACCCCCAGCGCCATGGAGTGGCTCAGGCACCGGCCACTCACCAACAGCCGTGGTCTGCCCATTGTCAGCGGCAACCATCAGGGCAGAGCGTCCGGCTTGGTCCACAGCATTGACCTCAGCACCCTGGCACAGCACCAGCTGCAGCCCGGCAGCATTCTCTGCAAAGGCGGCAGCATGCAGGGGGGGCCTGGAGGAGCAGGAGAAGGCAGCCAATCAGAGAAGAAGGGGGCAGAACACACTGATACCACAAAGGGAGCTACTGTTTAAGGATCCTAGCAAGAAGAGCAAACTATTCCCTTTCTGAGGGGAATTTCTTTTAATTCTCTTTGTTTGTGTTGGAAACTAGTGATACCCATAGTGCAACGGGTTGTAGATGAATTATGAGAATATAATGTATTTGCAGGAGTTCCTAACTATGAGAGAATAATCATGCAGAAATTGGCCATATAAACAGAAATATGTATTAGGATTTTAGAAATGTGTGAAAATTTGCATTACACTGTTCTTAATAAAGAATGCTATGTAGTTTATTACTAATTATTTGTAAATTGGTAATGTTTTGTGTGATGCAGTGTATAGTTTGTATTAAAAGAATGGCATATCACAAACTGTACTGAGAAGTCTATTAACTGAAAACTATTACAAAAACGTAATTTGTGTTAAATAAAATCCTTGAGTCGCACGCTTGGTCAGAAAGGGGATACTTGGTCAGTAAGCAGATCCTAAATGTTAAATTACCAAGAATGAATATGAGAAAGCAGTTTTATCAATAAAGGGCATATTTACCTTTTTATTAGTTACACTTGTTCTACACACTGTGTATTGTGCTACTGGAACAGCAGATTAGTATACGAGTGAAAAGAATTTGGGAATTTTTAGGAATCAACATAAAATTTTGGCCCAATTGTCAATTTCTTAAATGTTTACCTGTAGAACAAGAGACTTCTTGCACAAACCAGCAGCTATTACTTGTTGCTTAGATGGCAAGCCAAATCTTCAAACTAACATGGCTTCAGCGGGTATAAGCTCAATTTTAACAGCAGTCAGTATTGCTGGATATGACAGACACACAGGTGGTCTTGTACCCACCTCCCCTTGGCGTCTCTGATGTTCACCATTTGGGTGCCAAAGGTCTCCACAAGTAGCTCTGCTGCGCTGTCATGGCCGTTTATTCTGCAACACATTGGAACCCACCAATCAACATCTGCCCCGCATCTAACCCAGAGCGACAGCACTCACCACCAAGTGCGACAGCGATGTGTCAGGACTGTGGTTCGAGAGGCTGGGATACTCACAGAGCGCAGTGCAACGGGGTGAAAGGGTTTCCTTCCTGGATACTAAATGGTTTGTGTTCAAGTAAAACTTCCAAACAGTCTTCGTGCCCTGAGGATACAAGAAAACAAGGGCTAAATCTGAATCTAGAGTCCTCATAGTATAGTCTTAAAACTTAAAGTATATCATATCCAAAAAAGGCAAAAACATTATTTTTTTCTGTGACTGAAGCACTTCATACACAGAGGAAATAAATTGCGTTGTTCGTCAAGCTTCATAGGAAATCCATGAAGGAAGAGAGTAGGCCCATTACTCACCATGGTAGGCTGCCCAGTGTAAGGGGGTGTACCCGCTGTAATCCAATATGGAGTCCAGCGGGTCGGTGCGGGTGGCAGCCTGAAGCAGGCTGCCGAGGAGCTCCACGTGGCCGCAGGACGCTGCCAGGTGCAGCGGGGTGCGGCCCTGGAAGTCCCGGCAGAGCGCATAGGCGTCGTGGTCCAGCAGGGCCAAGACACAGTCCTCGCAACCCATCACGGCCTGTGGCAGAGAGGGGGGCTGTCAGGGAATTCCTATTCTATTCATTTTATTAGCAAAAGTTTTCAAGCAGCTCAGCCAGCGGAGAGCACCCACTCCTCAACACAGGCTGCCTATAAATGGATTTACAAAACTCCAATGCGAAGACAAGCTCGTCAGTTGGGGCAGAGGTCTCTGGGGAGGAAACCTAGCACACTGACGTCTGTAGGGAAAGCAAAACAGTCACTCACTGCCCGGTGCAGAGCCGTCCTGCCCCTCTTGTCTCCTGCGTCCACCGTTGCGCCCCTCTCCAGCAGGAGGTGGACGCAGTCAGTGTGGCTGCCCAAGACAGCCAGCATCAGCGGAGTCCTAGAAGGGGGAAGAGACATTGACATGAGTGGGCAGACGGTGAGTCTGAGGGGGTTCCCAGAGAGGGAGGAAAAGGGTGGTGGCACTCACTGTCCCATCGCGTCCGCCACGTCGGTGAGGTCGGCCTTCTCTCCGCTCTCCATCAGCGCCTGCAGACAGTCCGTGTGGCCACTCGCAGCTGCCACAGACACAGACACACGCAGTCAGAGGGCAGACTGCTTTGGGGGACGGCCGCTTACATGCACACAAACACGCTCTCAGAGATGGACACATGCTCGCTCGCTCGCTCGCTCACACATACAGACGGACCGAGCAGTACCTGCAACGTGGAGAGGGGTCCGTTTGTGCCGACGCTCCTTCAGCAGACAGGAAGCCCCGTTGGCCAGCAGGACATCCACGCAGTGGCGGTGACCCCTCAGAGCAGCCAGGTAGAGCGCGGTGCGGCCCCCTGCGTCGCGTACATCCAGACTCACCAGCGTCTCCGAGAGCACGCGTAGCGCCTCACAGTGACCATTATAGGCCTGGACAGGGACCAAAAACAACATTACTATCTTTGTTGAAAATGAACACAAGACACTGATGCATTCCACTTAAAGAGAATTACTGATTAATTCACTTAACCAGAAATCAACCCAGATACAAATACAAATGCTTCCATTAATGTTTGGGAATGTGCCACTTTTAGGTGATGTCATGGCCCTCTTATCCCCCCCGAGTTACCAAGGCCAGCCAATTGCAGACAAAAGCAGCATCATCAGAAATAAAACTAGAAACAGACTCAGAAGAGTAGCAGAATACTAATTAAGACGAATACATTATTAGTGGTTCCGTGTAAGTGGTGATGGATCACAGTTCAATGCCGTGTTAAAAATGCATCCTGATAAAAGCAGGAACTTACAGAACTTAACTTAAATCAGAAGACCCAACTCAAATTAGATTTACATTTTAAACGTACTTTACAACTTGTGAAACCAACCCTTTTAACATTAACAACTTTCATCCATTTATGTCAGTGGCCTGGAGCAGCCGTTTCTGCCACTATCACTTGATGTGTTAGGCTCTCAATTCACAAACAGTTGGAACAATATAAAAAAAAAAAAATTTCAAACCCGAGTCCATTTCCCATCACTGAAGAACACCCCACCAGTGATTCGGCAAAACATCCTTCCGACAATAAAAGCCTAGCCCATTAAACACACAGAGCCCCCCAGCGGATAGGGGGCAGCCGGGGGAGGTCATACTTACAGCTAAGTGCAGGGTGCTAACTGGAATGCTGCTCTCTACATCTCCCAAGCAGTTGAAAGACATTTCCAAGAGCTGGAGTGTCGAGCAAGACAGAGGGGGGGAGAAAAGACATTTTGAGAAGCTGTCAGTGCAATCAGAGGGCACAGCCTGGAAGGGGAGTTTGTGCGTTCGTGCATGCGTAAACACTTTGTCCACTGTTGGCTTTGCAAGCGATTCCATTTGATGACACCTAAACTAGAGGGGATTCAGCCCCACATCAACACTATGGATGTCCTCCGAGTGCCTACAGGCACATTTGACGGTTTGAACTTCTGAGCGAGACAAACCGCGTCAAGTTTTAACACGACACACATATCTTAGATAAAACTAAATGAATTGACAGGAGTAACACTTGCAAGCTCGTATAAAATCTGGTTTTAAATCAGGAGTATACCCACTGGTTTAGTCCACACATCAGTCTGACAGACTGATCCAACAGCCATCACCACACAGATGTCATCTTTGAAAATTGCAGTAAATAGGAATTTGTCCCAGTTGGATGGACCTGATGGGCGGAGGAGGTTCTCACCAGTTCGAGGTTTTGCTTGTTGCCGTGGGCAGCAGCATAGTGGACCGCAGTGTAGCCGCTACCGTTGCGCATCGCAGGGTCTGCACCGTTGTCCAGCAAATGCTCCAAGCAACTGCAGAACACACACCAAGAGTCAGACGCAGGCCCACACATGGGGCCCAGCTACACACAGGAGACTCAAACCAAGCCCAACAATGCACAGAGGCTGACTAGCAGCTGCACCGGCTGATGACATCATCCTGGATTTTGGGGGGGGGGCCACAGTGGTGACTTAAGGTGAAGGGGGAGCACCACGCCGTGTCAGGAAAACTCACAAAAAGGTCTCTTTTGCCCTCTCTTCCTCGCACTGATGGCTCCCAGAATAATGTCTGTCCACTCTGAAACGGCAACAGATATATTTTAGATACATTTTACACTAAACTGTAAACAAAACTCCAGAATTACACATTTTATTGAACAGGAACAACCTCAAAAGGGACATTTTAAAAGCCACTCAGTTAAGACATTTCTCATAGATTACCCATTTTGAAATAATTCCAGTAAAAACAGCAAGATAAAATAAGGAAAGAAAAAAAAATTCCAAACATTCTGATGAACAATTACGTGGAGTGGGGGTGCAGAGAAGTGAATTGTGGGAAATGGTTGGTAACATGGTCGCCACTCTCTCACCTGCGGAAGGTTTGGGAGGCAGCAGCATAGTGCAAGGGGGTGCAGCCTTTATTATCGGGTTCGTTGACCTCGGCGCCGGCGCTCACCAGGGTGGCCGTGCACTGGTAGCTCCCGTTAGCCGCCGCGTAGTGCAATGGAGTCCTGTGGCAGGGAAGGGTGACCGGTTGACCGTTAACACAGAACTGACTGAGCGCTTCACTGAAGAATAACAACTAGCTACAAACGGTTCATATTTTAGGTTCCCCCTTACCTTCCTAATTTGTCCTTCTTACTCAAGTCGGCGCCACTGCTCAACAGCAAGTTAAGACATTCAATGTTTCTGCAAAATTAAATGGGGGGGGATTTATAAGCCTGCATTTTCTTTTTTAAACGATAAAAAAATAATAATTCACTAGAGTGTGTTTGGCAGGCCGGAGTATCTCTTGACACTCACCCCCCAGAAGCAGCAGCGTGTAGACAGGTCCTCCCGAGGTTGTCCGGGGTGTTTATGTCGAACCCCGCCGACAGCACATGCTCGTTGCTCAGAGACGACACAATGCTGTACAGCTGACCTGCACAAGTTCCAACGGGAGGCCCAGGGTTTACAACAAGCCGTCACACTAACGCCATACCTCTGACCTCCGGAGCCGCAAGTCAGAACCAAAACGGCTGTAAACGCGCCATTTGCTCAGAAACACAGTCACAACACAAACATCTAACGCTAAATTCTAATTCTTTAACACATATTCAAAGACGATTTTAGGCATCCAAGTGCAAGAAAACTCATTTGGTAAGCGGTGAATCATAGCATGGATTTTAACAAGCCTTTCACAAACTGTCGCACATTAAGACAGAAGAGAGGAAACATACGTTTGTGTGTAGGAGTAACTTTGCCAATATGCTCACCTGAGGAGAGTAACTTGCGACAACAGTCTGAAAACCCGTAGAGCACTGCCAGGTGCAGCGGGAACATCCCGTGGATCCCCTGCCTGGATTTTACACACACACACACACACACACACACACACACACACACACAGTGAGAATGGACCAGCTACAGCACTAGTACCAGACATACAATAAGGCCCATCACAATACTGCTGATTAACAAGCGGGAACAGCCGCTCTCCTTGATGGCGGGCTTGGCTGCTTATCTCTTTCACATAAACGTTCCGTGAATCTATGGGATGACCTTGGCATTCCGTATACCTGGCTAGGTCACTCCGACCTCAACTTGGGTGGACAACGGAACGCTATCGATTTTGGGCTCAGCTGATAAACTGCCAAATACCTCTGGAATCGCTGGAATTCTAGCGCGAGGCAATAGCAAACAAATTGAATGGAACGTTCTGAGTGGCAGTATTCCATCTCACCCAGTGGCACCGAGAAATCTCCTCTCCCACTTTTCTAAATAACTTTTGCCAACAGCAAGTTTAAAACTACACTCGTAACGTAGTAACAGTTGTGCCTTGACATAACCAAAAATGTGGGTGGCGATAATGGTCTAAATTCAATGTAAACTCTTTGGTGTGTTTAATTAGAGGCAAAAGGTGGCGCCCAGATCAAATAATCTTTCATTAAAGATAAGTAATTATATGTAACATTTGTAGAATATACATTTTTGATATTTGAGGTTGAAGAGGACTAGGGTACTAACTACAAAATGTTCCATTGAAATTAATGGAATTCTTTGAACGTTGCAAGCTCAGACGTCACGTTTTTCTTGCATACATGTGCGGTAGTAAATGGCGCCTTCCTGAAATTGGCATAAAAGGTAGATTTTATTCTTTCGACTGATGTAACGTTGGAAAAAATGTATATATATTTTTGATATAGAAGCCAATAAAAGCAAGACTGGTCAATAGACAAAGTTTTTAACGTAAATGTAAACCTAGGCGAATTCCCGCCAAATATACATTTGCATGGATTCTACGAAGATTCGGAAATTGATGGCACAGAACAAGGGAGTTGGAAAGGACCGCTTTCTCCCTATCGGTGCCGTCGGGTCTTACACAGAACAGCGAGAGGGCAGGGAGAAAAATACTCCTTACAATAAGGCACTTAAACAGGGATATATACTAAACTACAGGACATATACTAAACTACAGTAGCTAGCGCAAAACTGACTGCAGATTCTGCAAATCCAGCCCTACACCTCAACACCTGTAAGGCTTCACACATTTCTCACCAGGCGTCTTGCGCCTGTAGGCCTCAACGCCTGTGTGCCTTTCCCTCACCTGGCTGTGTCGGCGCCGTTAGTCATCAGGGTGCTGATGAGCAGCTCGTGGCCGTACTTAGCAGCAACATGAAGAGGAGTATTGCCATATTTATCCACACAGTCGATCTCACCACCTGTGAGGGGGGAGAGAGGGGCAGGGCCCAAAAGAGTCAGCAGTCTGGGCTGTGGCGCTGTACAGCACTATGCGAATGGGAGCTTTCTCTCCCCCCGCTTCACACGGGTGTCACCTTACCGTTCTGGATGAGGATCTGGGAGCGGGTGAACCGCCCATGAATGGCAGCCATGTGCAAAGGGCTCTTCCCATCTTTGCTCTAGATAAGAACAAACAAAATGGCCAACAAAGCCTTTTTAAATATTACCTTTTTAAATCAAATTTCCATCTTCTGGAAATCTTTGTCATCATCTGGCCAAAGTTCCATGAAAAGCAAATTAACATCTTCATGAACGGAGAAGTTCAGTGTCCACAGTAATATAAAGAAGCAGCGTCATGCAATGCGTAGGAACAGAAAGCTGCAAGTCTAAATGTCTTCGGGGATTACTGCTGATGTTCTCTTGAGCTGAGAACTTAAACGGGATCTCTTCAGTAAACATTCAGCTCTATAACCGGATGTGGAAAACCAACGCCAACGCTCAAATACACGCCGCTGCGCATTCCAACCTGCATGTTGACATCGGCCCCGTTGTTGACCAGCAGCTCCAGGCAGAGGGCGCCGTTGGTGGACACGGCAGCCAGGTGGAGCGGGGTGTAGCCACGCAGGTTAGGCTGGTTGACGTTGGCGCCGCGGTTGACCAGTTCGTTGGCCACCGCCTCCTGGCCGGTGTAGCAGGCCACGTGCAGCGCAGTGTTCCCGAAGGCATTGGGCTCGTCGATCTGTCAGAATAGGAGACAACTATGAGGACAGGGCAGAGCTCCCCGACGGAGGACGTTGGCAGTGGGGCGGAGAAGGGAGGGAGTAGGAACAGAGACTGGCAGCGAGTCACGCACAGTGCCACAGTGGGGAGGGAGTAGGAACAGCGACTGGCAGCGAGTCACGCACAGTGCCACAGTGGGGAGGGAGTAGGAACAGCAACTGGCAGCGAGTCACACACAGTGCCACAGTGGGGAGGGAGTAGGAACAGCAACTGGCAGCGAGTCACACACAGTGCCACAGTGGGGAACGCAAGATGGCAAGTACAGTCACGTGCCAGAGACAGAAAAAGGAATAAGAATGTAAAATAAACTCAGACATCTATATGATAAGATTTTACAGTAGGATAGAACCAAACATTGAGCATAGTAGGCTGCTGAGAAGTGAAAACAGAGTCTGGGCTCACAATATAGGAAAGGGTACTTTTTCAGGTAAATTATACTTGATTATACTCAGTTGAAATCTATATTTAACTTCACATTATATTGAATTTACTGCATTTCAGTGCCAATCAATGTAGAAGTTATTTGCCTTAAACCTTAATGACTGGACACCGTGGGGAGAAGGTGGAAGTGGCCACTGAACAAGCCCAACACTGCGGATACAGGCCGTGCTGTGTGAAGGCTCGGCTAAAATCCACGGCGGCAGGAGCCTCACCTCAGCACCCAGGCGCAGGAGGTACTTGACCACGTCGATCTGACCGCTGGCGGCGGCAGCATGGAGCGGGGTATAACCTCGTTTGTCCTTGCAGGCCGCGTCCGCACTCCGGGATACCAGCAACTTCACCACCTCCAAATGACCTGAGGGTGTGGGGACGCCAGGGGGAAATCTCACAAATGGGGAGAGAGGAGGAGGAGGAGGGGGACTAAAATCACACCCCAGGGTCCCACTCCTGGCAACCCCTTAGATTATGGCTTAGGTATAATAGTTGAAACCACATAATGTGCACTGGGAAACCTGTTCCTAACTCCAGACGTCTGCAAACAGGCATGGAGTCCTCTGAGCACGCGGCTCAGCCAGCTTACCCAGATAGGCTGCCCAGTGGATAGGTTGCCGCTCCTTCTTATCACTGGCACTCAGGTTGGCCCCCTTGTTCAGCAACAACTTCACCATCTGGGGGGGGGGGGGGGGGGGAGACCAGAAGGGAATGTGTTTAAGGCAAAAAAAGTAAAGAACACCAAACGGGACATTAAAAAGAAAAAGGGCGGTTACTTGGAAATGCTCACTCGGTCCATTTAACAGCTTTCAGAAGATGTATGTACTCCCACATACCAACTACCCAAAAAGAACTAATGACACCCCCTGACCTCCAGGTAGCCGCTGTGCGCCGCGTGGTGCAGCGCGGTCCTGCCGGTGCGGTCCGCCACGTTCAGGCTGGTCAGCTGCGGCAGCAGGGCCTCGGCGCAACGGGTGGCGCGGTTGGCAGCCGCCACGTGCAGCGGCGTCTGCCAGAACTTGTCCCGCACATTCACCTCCGCTCCCTGGCGGAGCAACAGCCCCACGGCCCTCTGGGAAATAAACAAAATAAACAAATAAATACTTGCATCGTCACCCGTTTCCCCGAAAACGTACCGCTCGACGCTAAGTGAACATTTACGACCCGACTTATTCCCAATTAAACCCCTCCATTTTACTCGGTGTGCATTTTGCCTTTCTGCTTAATGAATCTTCCGATTCCTCCGAGGTCATCGCCTAATAACTATCCTTGCCACATTCTTTTTCCAGTCTAAGCCTCCATCCAGCTGCCCCCCCCCCCAGTGCAATCCCTGGTATCCACTAAAACACACACCACTTTGAGCAACCCTCTCGCCACAGCTCTTTTTTTATTTTATGCAACCGATGTCTACAGTAGTCAACTAATGTTTTTTTTCTTCTCCAATACGATTTTCTAATGCTACTGTTCTCGGCGTTCAGGAGCTGAGTTTTAATCAGAGATGTTTTATGGTTGAGCTTGTGTAAAAGTCCAACGGTGGTCCCTGGACCCCACCCCGAATGCACGAGGGAGCCATAATTTTTCTTTTTCTGCCCGAATGCAAAACTCCAGCTTGCTTACTTCATTCCGAGAGGCGGCGGCTCGATGTAGTGGAGTCAGCCACACATGGTCCTTTGCATTTACACAAGCACCTGGGAGGGGGCAAACAAAACCAATTAATGAGCCTCCTCAGGACAGATGACAAATCACAGACGTCCGTCTCCGGCGCTGTGTACGCGTGTCGTACCTGAATTTATGAGGAGGTCCATAATATGAACATCGCCCAGACAAGCAGCAGCATGCAGGGGAGTACGGCGTTCTTGGTCCTGTTGGGGGAGAAGAGTACAGACCGTCATTAGGCTATCGTCCCTTAGCTTGGAGGTCCTCCTGCCTCATTCGATTTTACAGAGCAAGAGTGACACGGTCAGGTCAACACTCCGAGGAGTGCTTCTACTTGACTGGCAATGATCACAACACCAGGCATTGTTTGGCATTGAACACACTTCCAGATATTCATCCAGTGTCAACTTGATGTCATATGTTTATTGTGAAAGCGGACAGTTGCCAGGGGCATTTAAGGTCTCGGGCTTTTAACGGGTTAAAAAGTCCCTGGTTCAAACCTTAGCAATTCAGTCTAATCCTTGCGCAAGGTTTTTGAAACCAAACTGCATTAGGAATTCAGTTGTATAAATTATTAGAATTTTAAGCTATGCAAGCAGCTCCTGATGACTCTCCAAGTCAATAGTTACAGGAGACTACTGTTCTGTGCAATCAGTAGGACCTGCTTACTATGCTGGAAGCTGACTGACAAGCTTGAGTTGGCTAGGGTAAGGGTTATATCCGTAATTAAATGGCAACGCAAGGTACTACAACTACTAAGAACAAGATTTTCAAGATTAGAAAGAAAAAGGGAAAACTGTCACTCCACTAAGCCTTTTGTTAAAACACTGTCCACAAATTTGCATCAGTAACTTAGAGAAGTGCTAACGGCAAGTAAACCAACTGACTGCTGTGATTGCGTAAGGACAGAATGCAAATCGTGGCCAATTACATACTGATTAACTGGGAGCATCAGCACTTCTGACTTGGAGCAATAGTGGAGGCTGCAGCTTTTCACAGATAAAAATCAGCAAGTTACACTACTTCAGCACCCATTCCATCTTTTTAAATCCAGGTCTAAACTAAACCCCTGGTCCACTGTGATGTTCCTGGAAGTTTGGGCCAGGTTCTCTGCATATCCTGAAAACAGCTCGACAGGGATAAGTGGGTTAGGCAGTGCTGCCAACCCACCTGTGTCTCGCCTGAGGTAGCCTATTCAGGAAATCACACTTTCCTCATTTTGAAAAGCACTAATTAACGGAAACTAGAAGAGACCTGGCATTCAGTGAATGCAAAACAGCCAACTTAAAACCTTTTTAGATATTCATCAGCAAATCCAAAAGAAAACATATCCTTGGAGCTTTTGAAACATATTTCTACATTTATAAGTATTTTCTCCCCAATTGAGTACAGTATATTGGACTAACGTTAGGCTAGGCTCATTGCTACAAATCATGCCCCCACACAGAGTGAGGGTGAGGAAGTAGGACTAGTCTTCTAGGCACCATTAAGCCACTCATCTCTTTTCCACTCTGCAGGCTGCACAGCTCGCACAAGAAGCTTGGCGCTGATTGGAGGAATTGGCCAGCCCACTGTTTTTAAATAAAATTATAACACTGGCCTGTTCTAAAGCTACGATCCATTTAAAAAGTGCTTTACACAACCGGAAAGCATCAAGTACAGTACAGGAGTCTCAAATTGCCAAATGTCCTCAAGAATGTAAAAGCAAACGATGACCAGGTTACATCAGGATTTTTCATATCCAACCTAATATCCCTCAATTAAGGGCTATGCTCAAGGGATACTTTTGGATATCTTAATGGAGCAGGGAGTCGCAATAAATGTGCGGTATTGTTCCAGTCAACCTCAAATGGGACTCAATCAACTCAGAGTGGGGGCGAAGGTCAAGTTTTCCACTTTACGGTGAGTGGCAGAAGCTAGTGAGCCTTGTGCAAAATGATTATTCATTAAACAAAACCAAATTCAGGTTAATCTGTAGCGCACACTTCAGTAACACTGAAAGCTACATCAAACCTTCTGATGGTTTGAAGCACAATGAGGGTGCACATTCTCTCCTTTTGAGGAGTCCTCAAGCACTGATTCTTACAGAAAATGTTTGATCACACGTGCCATTTCAATAATTTATTCAAATGAAGGTTCCAATGTTTTTTTTTAAATTTACTTTACATGTAAGGTAATATCGTCAAAAGTTTGCTATCCAGACTATAACTGCATCTGTAAAGGCGCACTGCAGTAAAATGTTTGCGAGTATACAAGGTAGTAACACCTTTTAGCCGTGTAATGAAGTTCACTACTAATAAATGAAGTGACGTGGTATTTACTGATACCCACATAAACTAAATATCTACCAAAATATGTAATGAGTAAAAGTCATGCACAAATACAGTGGGGAGAACAAGTATTTGATACACTGCCGATTTTGCAGGTTTTCCCACTTACAAAGTATGTAGAGGTCTGTAATTTTTATCATAGGGACACTTCAACTGTGAGAGACGGAATCTAAAACAAAAATCCAGAAAAT
>JAOYSI010074094.1:0-19012 GCA_025775065.1 Hiodon alosoides | reverse complement strand
TCGTTGCAGGTGTAGACGAAGCGGTCCTGGCTCTGGTTGTGCAGCTCCACCAGCATGCACATGGAGCTCCACTTGGCACGGCGCAGCGAGGAGAACTCCAGGTGCTTGTCACGAGCCAGCGTCAGGAAGGCGTCGCGCCCGTCCATCAGGTCGCACGCCATCAGGGGGTCCGGGTCTGAGATCGGTGGGAGCGAGTTGGCCGCCGGGCCGGCGATCAGACGGATGACGAAGAACACCTGCAGATAACAGAGGAGGAGGAGGGGGGTGAGGAAAGAACATTCTTACTGGGGTCGCTAAGCCGTTTACTGCATTTGTACAGAACCTTACGGCATGTTCTGCTTAGCAAGACAATCACTCCCCATGGACAAAAAGCCCCATTTTTATGTTAATCATTTTAAACACTGAACGCTAACACCGGAAATGTTTTTAAGCATTACCTCAACCCCCCCCCCGCTAAAGAGAACCAGAAACCCAGGCAGGCGTAGGTACATGTGTGGGTCTCCCATTACCTCCTTATGCTTCTCCATGGTGGCGTACAGCTTCTGCGAGAGGTCGTTGGAGACGTTGGGCATCCCCGGTTTCTTCTTGTTGGCTCGGCTCAGACTGCTCTTGTTCTTGCTCGTCTTCTTGCTGTTCTTCTTCTTTGCGTTCTTACTATCCCCTTTGGTGGCCTAGAATGGAGGAGGGAACCATCGGACAAACCGAAAATCAGGTTTAAAATGTCACATGTAGGAATGTCTGGGGCTGGGCTTAAAATATCCAGCCATAATGTTTCAGTCACTAACATCGATGCTCTCGCTGGAGGTGTTGTTCTCCTCCCTCTTCCGCTCCTCCTCCTCCTGCTCCAGCTCCTTGATGCTCTCCTCCAGCACGTTGGGCCAGAAGTCGCCCTCAAAGTAGGGCAGCTCCTTTGCGCTGGTGAGGCGGTCTTCGGTCGCCTGCTTGAAGATATCCTGAGCGAACCAAAAGCGAAATGCTAATTTACAGCGGCGCCCGTGTAAACCGACATAAAAAAAAAAGTCCACGGGTCACAGTTATTTAATTCCCAGGACTGTTCCCAGCACACCAGTCGACTCAACCACGGTGTGGAAAGCGATAAGGAGCTCTCCCTTTCCCACCTTGTAGTCGTGTACGATGCGCTCCGACACAGCCTTGTCCAGCATCTTCTTGTACCACTCCTGCAAGCGCTTGGGCTTGGGGATCTTCTGGTCCATGGGGTGGCAGTGGAAGATGTAATCGTCCCCTTCGCTCGGGGGGCAGGCCCAAATGTGCCCCGTGGTATACCTGAAACAGATCACAGCAGTTATCAAGTCATTTGTTTTAAACAAGTAAACATACAATAGTAAATGGCATCACAAAGCAACCGAGGGGTGGGTGTGATGTGAACAACGCAAGGCAGTCTAGGCATGCGTTTTACTCTGAGTGGCTGCATGATGTAGCGGACATAAGGCTGTTGGTTTAAATCTCAGCACGGCTATTGTATCCTAAAGCACAGTACGCAACCTAAATAGTTTCAGTGAATATTCAACCAATGCTAGTTGCATTGCTAAACAAGTTGCGGCAAACAAACTTCAGGAAGTGGAACTTGTTGAAGCCACCCAACAAGTCAACCCCATGACGTGCCAACAGTAAAGGTCAAAGCGCACCGTATTTTCTCACCCTAGCTTCTTGACATACTCCAGGTACCCAATGAGGATCTCGTGGTGCCACCCAAGTCAACCCCCATGACGTGCTAACAGTCGTTCTCACCCTAGCTTCTTGACATACTCCAGGTACCCAATGAGGATCTCGTGGTGCCACCAAACAAGTCAACCCCCATGACGTGCCAACAGTCGTTCTCACCCTAGCTTCTTGACATACTCCAGGTACCCAATGAGGATCTCGTGGTGCCACCAAACAAGTCAACCCCCATGACGTGCCAACAGTCGTTCTCACCCTAGCTTCTTGACATACTCCAGGTACCCAATGAGGATCTCGTGGTAGACACCAGTGCGCAGGTGACGAGGCTGGAAGAAGTGCACACTGTCCAGGTAGGAGATATACACTCGTCTGCACAAAAGATGGAGGGAAAGAGGAGAGGTTAAAGAATGGGGCATCCTCATCGCGGGGCTTCATCTCCAATTTAACGGAGAGGGATAATGGTAGAAAGAGGACACAAAGGCCTGTTTTAATAGCTGGCCCTAAAGTGACCGACTAATTAGGTATACGACCCGCGATTTGTTTCACGGTGGGTCAATAGGAGTTCACGGAAGATGGAGCAGTTTTCCTGACCTCTGGTTGGGCGGTGGGCAGTCCGAGCCGTACTCCTGTACATGCATGCCGAAAAAGCAGACGTCGGCGCCGTCGATGTCCTCGAATGCAAACAGCGCCTTGGTCCTGTACGGGAAGGACTCTGCCATCTCCCCACTGTCCACGAATCTGCAGGGGCACGGAGGGGCAAACCGTCAGCACCCACCAGTTATTACATCCATCTCGCACGTACGACCACCCCTCTTCTCTGGCCAGAACCTCAAGCACAGAAATTTATGCAATACAAAATTAAGATGACCCCCACCCCGATATGTCTCGACCCTCACCTGGCCTTCATGCCTGGCTTGACCTCCACCACTTTGTCAGATACATGAACCACGCGGATGGTGACGTCGCCAGATTCCGGGTGGTTCTGTCGCCGCAGGTACTCGTTCACCCGTGTCTCCAGGAAGCAGCCAAGCTTTGTCTGGGGGAGCCCTGGGAAAGAGGAAGGGAGAGGGACAGCGTGAGGGAGATGAGAGGGGCGGGGTGTAAGGATAGGGGGCAAAGAGGTTTTGACAAAGATTGAGAATGAGCGCAGAAAGAAGAGGGGAGGAAAAGGAGCAGAGAGACACTGGTTAGCGCTGAGGAGGTCACGTGTTCAGGGTTGAAGTCATTCCAACCTGGGGCATTCGTGAAGAGACAGGGAGTCTATTAACAGAAGTAGCCTTGAGGAGTGAGGCAGACGGATGAACAATATTAAACCCTATCAGGTATTAACCCTATCTGAACACACTCTAAAACCCTGGAGCTCACTAGGATCACAAATATCTCAAAACCCAATGGGTCAACTGGAACGTGTTGGGATTAAAACGATATCAGCCCACTAAGCCAGCGTCTGTTTGGTGAACCTCAGTGAAAAAATACCCAATAATTAAAAAAGATCTAATACCAGGCCTGGTAAAACAAACGGCGCCCCTGTAAAATTTGGACACATCCCGCTGCCAAAGTCCACTTTCGCACACGAGAATACCTACTTCTCCCATAACATTTATATAGATGTGAATGCGAGTGCGGCAGGCAGTGTATGGACAGGAGGGGGGAAACGAGAACCCGATTCGACTGCTCTGTAGTAAGGGAATATTACTCTTCAGGTTCGCTGGATATTCTCCAGCATGATGAAAACTTTATAAAGCACGGCAGTTAACTCGGGAGCCACTGGTACTTAAACACTAGGACGCACGAAATGCGTGCACCCGTCCAGTTTACCAGCCTGAACGCACAACGCCATTGGACAAGCTCAAGTGTTTGGGTGTACGCAGGGGCGAATGCCCATCAACAAAAAGAGGGAGGGAAAAAAAAAAAAATAAATAACCACACTGTTTCCTAGTCCAAAACCCCACCCTGCAGAGCTGCGTGTTCAGACTTTTTTTTTTTTAAAGACCACTTTGAGAAAGAGAGGGCAACCACTGGGCTTCCACATTACTGTCTGTAGACTGGCTTCTGAAATGAAAAGACGTGTTACAAGTGTTATAAAAGAGAGAATCCGACGTACATAGCATATCCATCTAAAATAAAGGGGGGACAGGGTTTAAAAACTAAAGCATAAAAAAGGTATCATTGGGTACATTATAATAAGGGGATTTTTCAGGGTATTGTTCAAGTCCACATGACCCACTAAGACACCTTAGAAAAATTTACAAGAATTAAAATTAAAACATCCAAATAAGACATTACAAAAATATTACCCCAAAAAATATATATACTATAAATATAACTCTCGTTGGCACCCCAGAAAATCTCCAAAAAAATTGCTTTATTCCCCCCCCGAGTGTCAAATGAGATAATTATTATTGGTGTCAGAAGTAATGAAGCATATTACACAAAAATAGAGATGCAGGGTTTTTCAGGATGCCAACTACACATTTAAAAATCTGTAAATCTCCAGTAAAAGTTGAATATGCAGTCGCCTACTTACATTCGCTTCAAACCTAGAATAGAGCAGACAACCGTGCACACAGAAGAACCTGGGAGCACGTGCACGTGTGCCGCTCTGAAGGCACAGAGAACGATCACGTGGACGCGGAGTCCGGGAAAGAAGAGAGAGAGAGAGAGAGAGAGCAAGAGAAGGAACACCCCCGTGAGCTGTGGCGGTATATGGCCCCCCCCGGGTGATTTTCACTTACTCCACTTACTTTTTGCCGCGTACTTGTTCTCTTTTCGAGTTTTATTGGACTTTTTCAGGCAACGATCGCAAACAAAGCTGTGGACGACAAGAGGCGGGAACGGGTGAGCGCGGAAACACAGAGAAAGGGAAGGCGGCAGGCCAACCCGCATTCAGCGGGAGTTAAACCGAAGAGGAAGAAAGAGAATTTACTTTTCAACACGGAGGGGTTAAAATTTTTTTTTTTAAATGAGACCAGAAACCACAACATCGGTTCAGCTTACCCTGACGGCCATATGGTGTCGTTGTGCAAGACACAGATCTGGTGCATTTTACGGCCACAATCAATACATTCCACAAGCCTGCGGAGGGAATTAAACAGCATGAATACAGTTCTTTCAAAGCATGGAGCAAAAACAGCTAAAGAATTTGATGTTGAGGGCATTACGGTTTTTAATACCGAAACCATAATTCATGTCGCTGAGGACTTAAGATGAGCAAGCCCGGGCTTCTCGGTCTATGACTTCTACAACATTTTTCAAGCAGCTCCTTAATGTACAGACGACAACAAATAATGAGCCCAAACAGAGGCGGCGTGTCAACCTACAGTTCAGGATCCAGCGTATCGTTTTTCTTCCGCTCAAACTGGTCTTTGCTGATGGATCTGAAATACAGGCCCAGCAATGCAGGATGTCAGAAGCAATCGTAAACAAAACAACAATACATTTAAACTGGGCATTTAACAGTCGTGCACCCTAAGGAAATTCTAATCCAAGTCAAATGACTCAACTAATTTTAATCAACACGCTTTGACTACTGAACAATAAATTATTCCAGATACATTTTTACTTAATTTTGGCTGCCCAAACAGATACTGAAACAAAACTCTTTATATAAATATGTCAAAAGCAGATTTTCATCCAGCTATCATGCAGAGACGGAACGTTGAGGAACACACAGTAGCTGGTTGGCAGGAGACTAAAAGCGGGGACGGGGGAGAAAAAGAAGAGACAGGCCAAACAGGAGAGGAAGAGTGAAAATTACACTGCCAAGAGACTTGGGACAATTCACGAAGAGAAAATGGAAAAAAAGGAGAGAGAAGGCAGGTTACAGGGTGATAAAGGAACACCGTAATGACACGTACAGGCAGATAACTGATGGGAACATTTAACACAGGACCTCGTATGCATGGCGGGGAAGTGATGCAATGCCGTATACTCACGTCTGCTGTTGAGAGGGGTCGTCCCCCAGGGACACGCTCTCGCCCTGGATTTCGTTGAAACACTTCTCACAGAAGTGGTACCTGTCAGCAAGAAGCCCATATTTTGGTGAACTACACCGTTCCCCACAGCACAGCCAATCACAGAGAGGGCACGAAGAAGCAGCCACCAATCAGGGCAGGGCAGGGCAGGCCGGGGGGGCGGGCAGACAGGAGGAGCAGAGGGCAGGATCGTCGTCGGGGCAGCCAATCATGATGCAGGATTTGTTTGTGTGTGTGTAAATTTCGGAGTGGATGATTGGTCACACCAAAGCAGGCCAATGCAGACATCACAAGCGTTAAAAAAAGAGGGAGAGAAAGGGAGAGGGGGGAATTGGGGGGTAAAATGAGTATTAAAAAAGTGTGAAAATACGACGTTACAGACAAGGACAAAATGTAGGGATGGTAAGGAAGGGGAGTAGGGGAAGACGTGACAAACATCCAAGATAAAACAAAGCAGAAAAGCCAAGGCAAAGCACATTAGCTTCCAGACAACTAACTGAGCAAAAAAACAAGAACAATCACAGCTACACCATAACAGGAAGTCAGGGGTGGATGGGCAAAGTAATCATACTGGTGTATAGGCTTTTTACGATCAAACGTTCCATTTTAAAGACGGTCCCTTTTTAAGTGTCAAGGTTCAATTTTATTATGTCATCACTTAGCCCTTTATCCAGGCGTTGACTGAGCATTATGCAAAACCAATGAGAAGATCTACACGCATGTACATTTCTAACATGGCGAATTCCCCATTAATCATGAGGGCCAACATAAAACCTTCAACATCAATTACCAAGTAGCCTCAGAATCTGAGCAGTCATTGTTGCTTTTATGCGTGCAATGGTAGATTAAGTTTAAGCTGACAAAAAATGAAAATATATTTCTCAAAACAAGATTATAAAAAGGGACCACCTTTAAAAATGCTAGGCCTCTATGATAGAACCCATTAAAATGGAAAACATGGATGTTGGGATTGGAGGTAGGGCAACAATTTTAAAATTAACTCCCCCTCCCACCAGAGAAAAAAAAAACATCTGACAATCACTGTCATATGCGATTAATTTAATACTTCATAGCATGCTCAAGTGTCTAAAACTCTTGCTATATTGTACTTATGAATGTTTTAAAAGATGCCATTAAATGTTATCCTATATTGTGTGTGTGAGTAACCTTACCGGTACCACTGTGTGTGTATGCACGTGTGTATCTGCACCGGTACCACTGTGTGCGTATCTGCACCGGTACCACTGTGTGCGTATCTGCACCGGTACCACTGTGTGCGTATCTGCACCGGTACCACTGTGTGCGCGCGCGCATGTCTGCCCCTCACCTGTTCTGGTAGCTGAAGTAGGCAGCATCTCGCGGGATGGTGCACAACTGCTTCCCATAGCAGCACAAAGTCTGGGGGGAGAACTCAAGCTGCACAACGGAGAGAACCAGACAACAGGGAAAAGGGGGAGAAGCAAGAAGTCCAAGGGTTAATGATCCCGTCACATAAACCGCCTTTTGTAACATGTCACAGAGAGACCCCCCCCACACACACACACTGCAATGGCAAATGCTTCAGCTGCAGAGCATACGGACCAGCATTGATTATATCAAATTAAACACTGAAGACTGCTTTAGCAAAAGCAGTAGCATACACACTGGTCCACAGAGGTCGAGACTGGATGCTGGAACCAACGTGGAGGTCTGGACTGGACTCAATACACGTACTGCAGCATGTTCAAAACATGGATTTTTTTAAAGTAGCGCCACCGTTCCTTTTTACCTTCTGGAATCAAGCCTGTGGCTTGTAGCAGGACCAGCAATTTTTCAGCTTGCCCCAAGGTGCTTCAAAGCACGGAGCCCCCCCCACTCACCTTCCTTCCGCAGCAGTAGCCCAGCCCCTGCATGACGGGGTCGATCTCCTGCTCGAACACCTCCGCCAGCTTGGAGCAGTACTTGTAGACGCGGGAGGTCTTGCGGTTGTAGAGCCAGGCGTTGTTGAACATGAGCCAGATGTCGTCCACGTACTGCCAGGGCTCCTGGTACTGGCCCGTGTCCAGCTTGCGCTTGATGGTGGACAGGTCCATGGGGTTCTTCACGATGTCAAAGTAGTCCTGAGGTTCAGGATTTGAGGGGCGGTTCCAGGAGAGCACGTTGGAGGCGGGACGGGTTCGGTTTGTAAAAGGAGGGGGGCCATGTCAAACCAGAGCAGGGGGAAGAAGGTGCAGAAGAACAAATGTTGAGAGGAGCAGTTTCACCCACAGAAAACTACAGTTCAAAAAAAACAGTTCTTTCTTTTTGTACCTCCTGGGCCCAAGGACAGAACGCTAAGAGGCTAGATCTCGACCTACGGTCACTTGAGCCGTCTCTTTGTAAAGCCTTATATTGCAGTCTCTTAACCGAATACTAAAAAACAAAAACTGAATGACACCCAACAAATGCGGATGGACCAGGCATCATTTGTGAGATGCAGACAGACAGAATAACACCAATATACACACTGAAAATGGACAGTGTGATATACCAGTCAAATAAGTTATTAGGCTTTCATATGCACAAATACAGTAGGCGCTGCTTATTACCAACAGTTCCCAGCCAAAAGTTGATAAGCGGACAGCCAGCTATACGTTAATTTCAGAAGTATTTACATGATGGAAAAACCACATATTGACTATACTTTTAAAAGGCACGTCCCTGAAATTAGCATTTCAAGTGAACAGAATCTACAAGAATAGACCATTTTAAACTTCTCCTCTAACTGTGCTTTGGGTTGGGTTGTACATGGTGCCTCTTGAATCCGGACTTTTAGCAGCTATATACAGGTCTACACGTTTCAAAGTCATTATCCAGACATGGAAAACAATTCACATACAGAACAACTGTAGTTGCACTCTACAGTAATCATATATTGTGCCGGTTTTTGCATTTGCACTCATTCTGTAACCATAGAAACTTTTTCCAATGTACTTTTACTGCAGTGTAAAGGTAGCGGAATGCTACTGTCACTAAACTCCGATAACATTCACGTCTGTGGAGTGGGACTGGTTAGCACAAAGACGTTAACGGGATTGCTAATAAGCGGCGCCTACTGTAATATACAAAAACACCCGGCTAATTGGAGCTGGAAGGGACTGTAAAAGCACACAGTAACACAGAACAAAAGCAACAGACGGCATGGACACAAGCAGCACGTCGGACGCCAAGGCATTACAGCAGCTATAGAAACACGGTCAGAGCGTTCTGCCACAGAACCGCGACCGCAGCCCGTCATTGCCCGAGCGGTCTGTGCAAGCGATGCTGAAACAAAGTCCATTTCCTCCCAATCGGGGAAAAATATTCGCCCAATTTAAAAAACCAACAGACTTGTGGATGGGGCAATGCATTACGGCGACAACATTGTTTCAGCAGAAAAAAAAAAAATTGAAACGGGACAGGGCAAAAAAATAATAATTTGCCAGACTTTCGACATCTGCATGGCTCGGCCGTAGTTTAATGATGACAGGAATACAGCACTGGGGCAATATTGGGCAGGGCTGCAGTTTGAGCCAGCCAGGGAGAAGTGTGCCAGACCGCCCAAGGAACGGACATTGGCCTCGTTCTCTTACCCACTTCCTGAAGTCAAAACGTACACACAGGCCAACGTCAGACTTCAAATAACGGGCACTAGTAGGTATGACAGCCCAGGTTCAACCAATAAATCTTTCCACATTCTACATGCACACGAATAGTGCAAAGTTGACATTACAGCAGCTGTCCCACTGTCTCCATCAGGATGCACTCAAAGCAGCATAAACTAACGGTCTATGTGATAGGATTGCAGTGGCTCGCAATACTATACGTTTGGAACATTTTCACATCCAGGGGTACAGGCTGTGGCACACTTCTCCTTGGCTTTGACCAGAAAACAAAATCAAACGTTAACAAAACCTTAGTAACTGGCGAGGAACTGTTTACCAAGCTTGTCTTGTAAAAATGAGCATTTGCAACAAAAGAATTTCAGATTAGATTTGTTTTTTTTTGTTTTTTTTTTTAAAGCTTAAAAGCTCAGATGAAGCTTCAAAGCTTGCAGGAAAGAAAAAAATAAGGAAATTTAAATAAAATACGGCAATAGGCTAAAAACGTTTAACGGTTCTGAAGGAGAACGCCATGATCAAAATCACTGGATGTGGCCCTTGTCCTCCATGATGGACTGTGCGAAACGTCGGTTGATCCACTGAGCACCACTGGCAGAGGGGTCCTCTGTTCTACTCAGCCTTTCACCAAATCTGGACCTCTGGATTTTCCCCCCTTTTTTCTTTTAAACATAGGGTTCCCCAGGGGAGCATTTGTTCAGTGGCACCGAATCTACCGAACGGTCTGACCAGAATTAACAAGGCACTAGATTGCAAACCAGTCAAAGGAGCTTCTTTTGACTGATGACAAACGTTTTTAGCATCACCTTATTTTATTCAAAAAACAACCAAAAAGGAACAATGTTTTTGCAGGGAATGACAGAGACTTGGAGAAAAGCAAGCGAAATCGCACACACAGAACACACACACACACACACACACCAAATATCCTCACACCCTCTTGGAGTCCACGCCTGTCCCCATCCATCGAGTACCTGCACTACACACACTTTAAGAAAAACCCAATGGCCAAATATCTCACGCTCTCCATTCAACCCACATCCGCCCCCTCCACCACGCACGCACGCACGCACGCCGTGGCTCTGCAATCCCACCTCTTCTACGCAGACTCACGCACACATGTGATGGATGGAGAAACGAGAAAAGGACGAGCGTGTAAGGTGAAGAGAGATTGTGGAAAAGGGAGAGGGGGCAGGGGGGAGAGGATACGAGAGGAAAGACAGAAAGAGCGGAAAGTCTTTAATAAAAAGAAGCAAAAAAAATGGAAGCCAGCGCAGTCCCTTACCAGGTTAGTTCGGTTACTAGTTCGAATACGTACGGGTATTCCCAGTAACTGGGGGTCCACCGGCTGGCGGAAGGGCAGGGACTCTGGGTCCTGGCGGTACAGAGCCTCCAGAGTGGGCATCAGGGCCTGCCTCAGCTCCTCAGGCTTGAAGACTGACATGCGCGGGAGGAAGAAGGAGACAGACCGGTGAGGGACGGTTAGCGTATATACGTGCGCACACACGACCGAAAACGTGCGGAGCCATTTCATTTACACGTGCCCAATGGGTGGGACAGGGCCGGAGGCGTGTCTTGGGTCTGTAAATCCCCCTGTAAAGCGTGTAGCTTTAGCGTTGCTAACGCACTGTAAATCCCCCTGTAAAGCGTGTAGCTTTAGCGTTGCTAACCACCTGTAAATCCCCCTGTAAAGCGTGTAGCTTTAGCGTTGCTAACGCACTGTAAATCCCCCTGTAAAGCGTGTAGCTTTAGCGTTGCTAACCACCTGTAAATCCCCCTGTAAAGCATGTAGCTTTAGCGTTGCTAACGCACTGTAAATCCCCCTGTAAAGCATGTAGCTTTAGCGTTGCAGCCCTACCTTTCCTCTTGCTCTGAGCACCAGGCGGGGAACTGTGGGTGCTGGAGGACGCCGACCCCTCCTCTTCCTCTTTGTGCTCTATCTTTACGTCTTCACCTGTGGCCCCCAGCGTGGTTTCCATGGGCTCCACCTTGCCCCTGTCGCTAGGCGTCTCCTCCTTCTTTATCTGTGAGGGAAGGACGGAGTTAAATCATCCACTCTCAGCGCACGGCCTGCGACGTATAAACTAAATATCGCCTCATAACGACTGTCATTGTACATTCAACTGGTGGTTTTTAACACTACTTCCCAGGCCCGTCCTATTTAAAAACAAACAGTCACAGCATCAAGTATGTGCAGAAACTAGATGCATTCTAACGTTCACACGGAAAGACTGCAGGAGTACAGAGCTCATTTTTTGTTTAAACAAAACCAAAAATGTACCTAGTTTTGAACTCTTAGATTTTGAAGGGTGCATATTCCCCTGACATTTGATCAGTTCTAACGGCATTCACATCCGTAGCGTAGTTGGATCTTATGCAGCCTTTCCAAAAGAGACCATTTAGTTTGGAGCCATTGACGACAGTGCAATTCTTAAAACCGGTCAGGCGCAAGCGTTCCCTATTGGTGAGGAGTCTTTCAAAGGCAGCCGCGGCGCGTTGCAACAAAGCCCTGTGTTCAGGCTTTGTCTTCGTGTCTAAACTCTTAGGTCAACCTTTTCTGGTGGACATTACTCCAGCCCAGCTAACTTGCTAACGCGGGGTCCCACTGTGAGTATAAGAATCTGGTAGACGTTCCCATTTTGGCCAGACCATACATCTGGTTTTCCTCACCTCTGGCTTCTCCTCCGCTTTGAGCTCTGCCTGGGTGGCAGCCATCTTTCCTGAGCCCTTCCCATCCCCATCCCGGTCATCATCGTCCTCCTCTTGTTGCTTGACTTCCATCTTGGGTTCCAGCAAGGCGCCGGCGTCTGGCGGGGCCTGCTGGGAACCCGTGTCCTGGCTGCTCACGGAGGCCGGCGTGGAGGCCTGGCCGTCCGCCGTCAGCGAAGACCTCTGGGAGAGCTGTGGGTCGGGAAAGACGGGGGTTGAGAATACACCGGAGGCGGGGGGGAGGGAGAGAGAGAGAGAGAGAGAGAGAGAACGCACACAAGTCTTTGAGGACAGAAGAGAGGGGGAAAAAGACCAATGAGCAGGGAGATAAAGCAGACTAACTAAAGGGAAAGAGGCAGCAAGTGGAAACTAAAGCGAGGAAAGCCGTCAGGTTTGAGGGAGAAAGCGGCAGACCCACACACACTCCTGTGCTTGTGTCTCTCCTCCGGTCTCTGTGGCCGGCTGTACTCACCGGCGTGCGCGGGAGCTGGGGTGGCAGGGGGGCGGTGGGGGTGGACACGGAGGAAGCCAGGCCTGACTGGGGGGCCCCAGAAGCACCCCCTCCCAACTGCTGCTGCTGCTGCTGCTGCTGCTGCTGCTGGGGGGGTGGCGGGGCCAGCTGGGGCGGGGTGGGCGTCTGGGGCTGGGGGGTTTGCGAGCCAGCCAGCCCTGGAGGGGTGTGGTGGGGGGTGGGGGTGAGGCTGCGGGCGGGGGAAGGCGAGTTCTGGCGAAGCGCCGGGCAGTGCGGGTGGGAGTTGGGCTGTGACGAGTTGGAGGGAGGGCCAACGCTGCCCACCCCCATGGGTCCCACCGACGACCCGCCACCTACTCCTCCTGCGGACCCCGGCTGTGGCACCGGACTGCTGACGGGCAGGGGCGAGGGGATGGGCATCTGAGCTTGCTGGTGAAGCGGACGGAGAAAACGGATACAAAAGGTGGTTACAACAGTGGAATCAAACGGGTCACAACAAGCGCTTTATAGAACTATCCCGGTTCCAGTTCCCAGTATAGGCACACGGGTGGTGTTCCGCATCTACTCTGGAACACAAAGGTTATCAAGTAGCCTTTTAAATTCATTCTCTCACCTGAGCCATGCTGGCCTGCGCTCCTGGTGGCGTCATCCCCACCGAGCCCGGCCCGAGGCCTGGCCCCGAACCCGGGAACTGCCCGGGGGGCAGATACTGGTTCTGAAGCGGAGGCACATTGGGTTGCCCCATCCTTTGAGCAGCTATGGCCATCTGGGAGAGATGGGCGGGGGGGGGGGGGGTTAGTTAAAACGATCACCCAATTGAGCTGCAGCCTGGTCATCAGACACGCCTTTTCCCACTTACTACCAACCAAAGAACTATTTTCCAAGACGGAGGGAATCAAACGAGGACTTCTCACCTGGTTGATGGGGCTGCCGAGCTGGAGAGGAGGGGTGGACCGCTGGCCCAGAGACGGCATGCCCATCTGGCTGAACTGGTTCATGCCTGTTCAGGGAGACAGGGAAAGGCTTGGGTCAAACCCACACACACACACTTTTTACAGAAAAACTAACTATTGCTTTGGATAACTTCACAGTGCCCACACACTGATGGATTTGCCCAACAGTGCCCCACACACGTTGTCTCTCCCCCAACGTTGGCCCGGAGGGTGGCGTACCGGAAGGGTTCTGCATCCTATTCACCATCTGGTTGGGCACCGCGGGCCTGACGAGCGAGGGGTCCGAGTGAGGGCCGTCTGAGGAGAGACGCGCATTTGACGGTCAGCAGTCAAAACGACGCAGCGTTGCCAAAAAACGGGTCTGCCGGTGTTTTCGGCCCGACTCAACCCATAACCATTAACATTTTTTGGATCACGATTTAGCCTACTTTGTACTTCCAGGTGAAAATCAGAGGTTAGCTCAAAAAGCAGCAGATACTGTGGTCTGCAACGACAGGAGTTTAACACCCCCAGCACGAACGCTGCATCTCAACATCATGCGATTAACACGGCCCGGGGCTTAGCGGCGCCACCTTAAGCCACTTCGTACTCACTGGGGGGCTGAGCAGGCGGCAGTGGGGATTGTGCCAGGGCTGAAGGGGGCAGGCCGGGGGGACCGGTCTGCGCGGGCATCATGCCCTGCTTCTGTAACCGCGTGCGCCGCTTCTCCTCCAGCTCCTTCTGGATCTTGTAGATCTTCTCTGCCAGGAGGTGGTAATACTCCGCCTGGGAGAGGACCAGAGAGAGGGAGGTGCTTTTAACAGAGGGGGAGGGTGGGGAAAAAACAAAAGCATGATACCTGCAGCACACCTGTACTGTCACAACAGTAGGAAGGAAGGACGAGTCTCACCCTGCTGTTGGCGGACTCGTACATGTCCCCCTCCACCTTGCGGGCGTAGGCCACCAGGTTCTCCATGCGCCGGTCCTTCAGCGCGGCTGGGTCTGGCGTGGGGAAGATGGCCTGCACTCTGCTCAGGTGGGGAGAGCGGGAGAGACAAAGTTATTGCAGAGGAAGACTAAGCGAAACCACCAAAGTCCTGGAATGCTAGGCCTGGAGCCTGAATGTCTGGCTATGAGAGCCGTGCGCGGGGCAGATAACGGGGTAATGCTCTCGCTCTGTGCGTGCTGGACCATCTGGTGGACATCTCGTTCCTGTGTGCCCCCCCCCAGTGTAAACCCTGCAGCACCCCGAAGCCTGTGCAGTAGGTGGCTGCTGGGTGGTAAAGGTGCGGAACGCTGGTGCATTTCAGCTCTTAACTGGGTGGCAAAGGTGCCGGACTCCCAGGCGCGAGGCCATTTTGGCTCAATAACGTGTGCACTCACAGCTTGTGCACCAGGTGGCTGCTGGGTGGTATAGGTGCAGTAGCCTGTGCGCGGGGCCATTTTGGCTCTATAACGTGTGCACTCACAGCTTGTGCACCAGGTGGTTGCTGGGTGGTATAGGTGCAGTAGCCTGTGCGCGGGGCCATTTTGGCTCTATAACGTGTGCACTCACAGCTTGTGCACCAGGTGGTTGCTGGGTGGTATAGGTGCAGTAGCCTGTGCGCGGGGCCATTTTGGCTCTATAACGTGAGCACTCACAGCTTGTGCACCAGGTGGTTGCGCAGGTCCTGGGTGATGTCCTCGTGCCAGCTCTTCCGCATGCCTGCCGCGGAGGGGGGAGTAGCGGTGGGCATGGAGCCAATGTTGCCCACTCCAGTTGCGTCGTTCATTAAACTGAGGAGGAGGAGGAGGAGGAGAGATGCAAGGATGTAAGGGAAATGAGAGAATGAGAAGAGGAGAGTGCGGGAGTGAGTCCACGGCAACTGGGGGTGGGACTTGTAAGGAGGACAGCAGATCACAACACAAAGTTGGTGGCGGAAAGCAAGATGATATTGAGCCAACAAAGCAGCAGTCAATAAACAGTGAGCGTAACGGTGGCTCTGGGTGGCAATTTCAACACACAGCAGGTGCAGGTAGTGGCTCCAATACAAACCTCTGTGCACTCATGTTGGCGTGCAGCATGGCGTCCTGCAGGATGCTTGGCTGCTGGTTGGCGGACTGGACGCCGACGCCTCCGTTCACGCCCATGGGGTTTCCTCCTGCGGGTTCAGGCGAGAGGAGAGGGGAAATTAACACCCGCCCGGCCAAGTAACCGCCATCGGCCCCTAGCCCCTAAAGCTGAGCCCACGGACATTCTGTGACAAACCGACCCAGCCCCACAAGTAGCTCTGTGCTGGTACTTTTGTTGGTCTACAACTCTGCCGGGTCTCACCCATGGTGTTAAGCGACCTCAGGCCAGGCTGGCCCTGCATCCCCTGGCTGGGCAGGGACTGTGGGGTCTGCGGCTGCATCTGGTTGCCCTGGTAGGGGAGACCCAGGGCGGCGTAGGCCCTCTCGATGGAGCTGGGGTCAATCTGACTGGGTGGATTGAGGCTGGGGGCGCTGGGCTGGCCTCCTGGAACAGCCCCCAGCGAGCTGCCCAGGCCGACTCCGGCACCGCCCAGGAGAGCTGCGGAGGCGGAGAGAGGAGAGCAAAGACGCTTCAAACCAGGAACACGCACGCATGCAGGGCGAGAAGCCCTGCTTCCAGAGAGAGCTAGATCAGGTCCGGCCGAATCTCAACACGTCGTCCACAAAGCGCCCATTCCCTGGAAACGCAGATATACAGGAGCATGGACGTGTCCGCCAACGTTCTCCGCTCTCCGGGGAAACGTCAGACGTCGCCTGCTTTTCAGTCTGTGGTCATTAATCATCAAGTCAAATACAACTCTCGAGCTAAGGAACACGCGGAAACAACAGAAGCTCTACCCAAAAGCACAGGACAGACAGAACTTCACTTAGAAAGAAGAGACTAGACTCAGATCAACTCTCCTGAGCGATGACCCAGGACCGCAGACAAAACGCTCGGCTACAGACAGACAGACAGACAGACTCACGCTGCTGGTTCCTCTTGTCTCCAGCGTTCTTCAGCGGCAGGCAGACGGGACAGTCGTGCCGCGTGCAGTTCTTCCAGTGGGAGATGATCTGTCGCGACGAGGCACAGTGCGCCACTGAGGGAAGGCAGGGGAGGAGAGAGAGCGACAGGAAACTCAGCGAGACTCTCACACAATGGAGCAGTGTCAGAGCTGGACAGCCTTAATGGCCCAATACAGTCAAACAGACAAACGAGAGAATGAATGAGAGAGAGAGAGCGGACTCACCCTGGCAGGACTTGCCCGCCTGGCAGTGGGTCATGTGGTTGAGGACGTTCTTCATGGTGCGGCAGTGGGGCAGGTTGCAGGGGCGCACCTCCCCGTTGGCCTGCTCCCGCCGCTGGCACTTGTGGGCGTGGAGCAGGAGGACCAACTGCTGCTGGATCAGCTTGCGCTTCTCCGGGTCGGCGGTGGGGGGCGCTGCTGCTGCTGCCGCCGCCGCCGCCGAAACACCGCCGGCGCCCGACATCATCCCGCCCGCCGCTCCGGCCACCGCCCCCGGAGACTGCTGGGAAGCCTGCGCACACATTGACACGTTCGTCTCCCACACAAACGCCGTGCAGACCCATCACGCCAACGGCCCTTCCGCTTACCATGCTAGCCATGCCCTGCATGGGCTGCGTCTTCTTCTCCATGCTGAACTGGGCCAGGCTATTCGGCAGACCCGCTTTGTTCTGGAGCTGCGGGCTCAGCCCGGCCCCGCCCAGGCCCTGGCCGGCAGCTGGACCATAGGGGCCACCGTAGGGGCCCGGGTTTCCCATCATGCCCATCTGAGAGAGAGGAGCACGAAACGGAGAGAGTCTGAAAAGAGGTTGAACGCAGGGGACCAGCGTCACTGTTCATAGCCAAGAACCTCATCTTCTATACATAACCAGCGTTATCCCTTACAATTCCATAAAGCGCCCGCCAAGACCAGCTCATCTTAAACTTTTATAAAAACTCCTATGGAGGGACTACAAAGCTTCGAGGCAGAGTACTGCCACAGCATGATGCTTCAAAAGGACCGAACCACTCACCGTCAACCTCAAATACTCACCCTGCGAAACAACAAAATCCCCATCAACCCGTGTGGTCGGACTGGAACAACCACTCAAATTTCTGCTGCACTACAAGCTAAACCACCAGAGCTCGGGTCATTGTGTAAATCAGTAGGTCTGCCTAGCTTATTCAGTATCTCTTGTGCCTTTCCAGTCTGTAGAAAGCTCAACGCTCTAGGAAAACTAGGCTTTACAGAACTCCATCATGCAAGATTGTCTTGGATCGTTTCCTTCTACCACCTCAGATAATCCTCAACTTCCAGGCTCATACATTCAATGATTTGTTTAAAGAGGCGAGCAACAGAAGTCAAAAAGGACCAAGGCAACACAGACAATACTCTTCGAAAACACAGGCCGGCTGTATTAGACGTGCTCATCAGTCATCAATGAAGAGCGCTGGATACATTATACACACTCCCTAGGCATTTCGAATACAAGGGTTCGCTCATATCCTGTACCTATCCACCGCCGTTGCTCTTTATCACAGATCTCTGTGCAGCACTGCTGAACCAGCGAGTCTCATTCTGCAGCGTTCCCAATAAACGGCATAAGGCCGCTACCTTGGGCTGGATGCTCTCTCGTGGAAGCGTTTCCTTAGCAACTGAGCAGTAGCAACAACCTCTCTCCAGCCAGGTTAGCACGCTGACCCCAGCTCGGGGGGATGGAGGGAGGGGGACGTACCTTGTTCAGTGATCCTGGCTGCTGTCCTCTCAGTCCAGCCTGTATGCCGGCTCCAAGCTGTTGGCTACCTTGTTGCTGCTGAAGGGTTTCTGCCAGCAGGTTACTGTTACTCCCCATCCCAGGGTTTGAGTAGCCCATCCTGGGGGAGCCGTTCATTACCTGGCCCCCCATCATGCCTTGCTGCTGCTGCTGCTGCGGGTGCTGCTGCTGCTGTCCGTTCCCCTTCTGAGCTCCCATCATGCCTCGGATCATTCCTGCCTGGTGCATCATGCCTGCCTGCTGGGGCGAGGGGTGCTGCTGCTGCTGCTGCTGCTGCTGCTGCTGGCCCATTCCCACGGGCCCCGGGGACGCGTTCATGTTGCCCAGATGCCCCATGGGGCTCCCGGCGGCACCTCCCTGCTGGACGGAGGAAGGCGGCGCCCCGGATCGCAGGAGCTCCGACAGCTGCTTGTGCTTGGCAGCCGCGTCCTGGGCCCCGCCGCCGAGGACCGACCCGCCCAAACTGGTGTGCAGCTGGCCCAGGTCGCCACCGTTGGGCAGACCCAGGTCCGTAGAGTTGATGAGCTCGTCTGGGAGGTCATGCTCCAGGTCGAACAGCGAGCCGAAATCTGCGGGGGGGGGGGGGGGGGGGAGGGGGGGTTAACCGGCCCCCCCCCGCCCCCCCCCCCCCCCACGTTGGGGCCGGCGCCGCCGGCGGGGGGGGGGGGCCCCAACAGTACAGACACATGACTAGTAGCCCAACACGCAGAATCCATACATGTTGGCTAGCGGCAACATTAAGAGGCCTGCAATACAGAGATGCTGCTTTTGTCCACCAGATGATCTTTACTTTCTTCCCTTCAACAGTTTAAAGTAAGATTCTGGTGGCCATTCTTAACAAAATATAGCGTTCCATA
>JAOYSI010074093.1:4047-19013 GCA_025775065.1 Hiodon alosoides | reverse complement strand
CCCCCCCCCCCCCCCCCCCCCCCCCCCCCCCCCCCCCCCCCCCCCCCCCCCCCCCCCCCCTGCTGTTGTTTTGCGTCTTTCGTGGTGTATGTCTGTTGAAGATTTCTTCTTGTGTTTGTGCTTGGATGTGTGTATGTTTGCATTTATATTATCACCTTGGAGAAAGGCGTCTGCCAAACAAAACCATAATAATAATGTAGCATTGACTTCTGATGACTCTGGAGACGAGGATTTATAATGAAATTTAAACTTTTATTGTACGCAAGGACACACGCATGACAGCACAAGACAATACAAGATCACACTACTTAAATGACTTAAATTCTGAGTCTTGCGGAACAACGTCACAAGTCACTGATAAATACTAGGTGGCTGCAATTCGCTGATATTTTTATTCAAATTGTTTACCAAATACTACCTCCCAAATCTGATATAAATGAAATACTATATAAAATATTGCTTCATAAAATATTACGAGAATGTCATAAGGCACCAGTCTGTTCTATTCAAATTCTCTACTCCATTTCTGCTAGTTTGCAGAAATAACATTTTTTGTCACAGCTCTTTAGCTTTCTGTTAAAAAAAATAAAAAAATAAATCTGTTTAAGTTTTGCAAACTGTGGCTGGGACCAAATCAGAATTTTGACATTTTGATAAATCAGATTTATTAGCTTTTATATTTTCATGACTGCAAGAAATGAAACCACTACACCTGTTTTAAATTTTCTTCCGCTGTATAACTTGCTTTGCCCTTCCCCAGGTCTTGCATTCAACTCCTATCTATTTACAACTAAATCTAATGAAACATTAGTCTTAATTTTGTTCAGAAAAACTCAAATGAACAATCAGAGCTGTGTGACTGATATTCCTGATTATTCTCTGGCTGGAGCTAATTGTTTAGCTCCTGTACAGCCTGCTTGTTTTAATAAGCTTACGGTGTCCTCTTGGTTGACTGACCTTGATCAGTGCGACATAGGCATTGTTGACTTAGCTCCTAGAATGCATTTTTCTCAATAAATGATTAAATATGACTGGTAAGTAGAAAAAAAAAAAAAAAAAAAAAGAGTTTTCATTATTGTTTGTATTAAGACATGTTTTTCTCCAGCTCTTCTATCTGTAATTTTTATTTGGACCATTCTTCACTGATAAGAGTTTATTTACCTTGTGGTTTTAAAATATGTCTTTCAAGGCTTAAGTTCCCAAGTTAATAAGGGACTACTCTACACATTTCATTTTGAGCCTTCACAGTCTCAAAAATACCAGCATGCAAAGAAAAATATTGGCAGCAGTCAAGTCTCAACCACGTTTCAACCAATGAATCTGCAATATTATAGAGTTTTTAGACACACTTTCCTTTATTAAAAAAAAAAAAAATAGAATGCTCTGAGTCAATTGTAATACAGTTCTTTCTCTATGTCTTGAGTTCTGCACAGGACTAGAGTTCACTGCTGCCTGGCACAATAAGTGAAAAGCACCATACGAGAGTAGACATCTGCCCGATTTCATCTTTTCCTCCGGAGGCTATGAATACTCAAATATCTTGAAAACCTTGGAGGTACATAGACCTCCTCAGGCAAACCTTAGACAACCCTGCCACCTTTATACAGAGTTAAAAAAAAAAAAAAAACTGCGGCATTTCTCTTTTTTCTGTAGCATTGCTTCCAAGCAGTAAGAAAATAATTCACCTCTCAAACCAATTTATAAAATATTTTTCACTAGAAGCTGGAAATGAAAATGAAATGTTACTAACAGAAAATCAACATTTACAAAACTGAATGGAATTGAGCATACAAACATTGCAAAAGGAAAAAAAAAACAAAACTAAATACAATACATTTTTCCTCAATGCACAATCCAAACCGATAAGCTCTTTCTGTCATTGTGACATATCCTTTATGACTGGATGATTCAATTAATCCGCTGCATCTCACAGTAAGATCTGGGTTTCTTATGACTAGTTGACTGCAATACTGGGCTTCTGTAACTTACTTTCGAGACCAAGATTGTATGATCACAATATTTCCTCTAATGAAATGATGCTAAGGTCTCAGAAATGACAAGAATCTAAAAAGACATGTATCATTTAAAATTAAAAGATCACCGAAGTACAAAACGAATGTTGCTTTAAAGTGTCAGGAGTTTACATATCTCCCTTCCCTTGCCTCACCACTTCCGGAAAGCATTTGAAACAAGTTAAAGTTGGAGAAAGAAATTTAACAGGAGATGAACAGATTGTCAGAGAACCACCAGCATGGAAGCAGACGTACAATAAACAACACTATATTTTCAGAAGTACAAAACCATTGCATGCATTTGGCAGCGTGATTTCAGTGAGCACAATGCACAAATTGCAGGTTAGACAGGAAAACGCTGAAATAAATGTTGTTCATCAGGAAAACGCAAGTATCATTAAGATGCTTATGTGTATTGTTTAAAGTTGATTTGAAATACCGTATGCCCATACATGATTCAGACCCATTTTCATCCACTTGTTGGAACATCAAATGTTCTTTATGTGGCTTTATGTCAGTCACTCTAAATGTTGTGACATCCGACTTTGACAACACAGAACAGGAAAGTGAAACCAGAAGAAAAGTGACACAGAAAACAACTTTCCACGCTCAAATCAGACACATTTTCACAAGCTTGGGGGTCCTGGGAATGCACAGCCCTCCAATTAAAAACTGGATAAAATTTCCAAAGCAGGACAATGGAGAATGAGGCATCCATTCCATTCATGGTTCTGGTAAAAAATGAGCAGATCTCTAAACAGCTAAGCTGTCTAAAGCAGAAATGTTAATGTCAGATGTACACAGCGTTAGCAAGGTAGCAAGATCTGTCACAGGTGACAGCTGCAGCGGGTCATGTGATGAGGCATCCCAAAGAGAGGCGTGACGCCTTATATGTGCCACTCAGCAGTAGCTCTTGGTGTTGGCCGATGACCAAGACCATGTTTGTGGACGTGGTCCAGTGCAATCTGCTCCATCCTCATGCTTCGCCCTCCCAAGGCCCCAGAGTATGCTGGTTCAGACACATGGAGGCCACACATAGCAGGGAAACTCTCCCACCTAAAAGGAAGTAATGTTGCCCCAGCTCCAGATGTGCTGATGCTGGCATCAGAGAGCTGCAGACAGTTAGCCTCACAACACTGTTCCTAAAGACCCATACTCAGTAAATTGGCCTTTCCTGTCAGCCAGCCTAGTGGCATTAACCTGCTTTCTACATTGATCTGCAACGCTTGATCCCCCGATCAACTCTTATGCTCTTGGGTCTGAAGCAGAGGAGGATTTCTCAGATTTGCAACAGAGGAGGATTTCATAGATCTGCGGCAGCACATCAATGGAAATTCAGCATTCCTGACAGAACTGTCGATGGAAATGTGTATGCTGCCTCCTGTTCTGACACACATAAAGAGAGAACCGAGTCCACTCAGTTAAAAAACGATAACGGAGGACAAGAGAGAAGAGCTGAGGCAGCCAAACGGAAATACCGTGGGGATCTGGTCTCAAACGATCGATGGCGAGGGAGACTGCTGGAACTGTAGCCTCAAGACGGGCTCCATCAGTCTGGATGCAGGAGGAACACTAGCCCTCATCTGAGATTGAGCCAGCTCAGCTCTGCAGGAACTCGTCCTGTGAGAGTCCCAACAGATGGAATCTTTCCTGGCATACCCCCTGTACCAAACACCAGATTATCAGAAGAACAGAGAGACAACACAACAGAGTATGGACAACCTAGTTGATGGGAATGTCAGGACTTTGCATAGCTGTTTTTTTTAATTATTTTTTTTATTTTTTTTAAGGTTGAGGAAACATGGTTGCATGTATGTTTCGTCTTTTCTGTGTGTGTTTGCCCCACAAAAAACTAATGATTTTTTCCCCTGCAAACCTCACTGTATTTCCTTCAGGCAGTACCAATCAAAAATGTCTCACACACAGCCACTCAAGACTAGCCTAATCGGCCAGCCCTATATTTTATCCCAATGGTCCCCCTACCTTCAATGGTTTATCCATACATTCATCCTTAAATCAATTAACAGTAATATTTTTATATATTCGTCAAAAATTACACAAGAAGGAAAGCTTTCAGGTTGTATTAAAAAGATACTTTTGCTTTTGTTTCACATTTGTATATTACAAAGTTATTTTTTTTAATTAGCAGAAATCATACTGGAGCATGCTATGCGGGAGCCTTTGACCGTTTTCCAAGGAAGAGAGAGAGATCAGTCTTCTTAACACTTAGATGGGGTTACAATACCAAGGTATCCATTGTTCTTCAGGAGAAAAACATGGCAGAGAGCATTCGGTACTTTTGCCTCCCTGGGAAAAAAAGATGCTTAAAAAGTATAGAACGATAACAAAGTAGTGTTCCTTGCCAAAAGTCAATGTCCTTCATCTTTCCACACCCCTTTCCCTTTGGCAAATAAAACTAGGAACAGGACTAAAAGAGACCAGGGATTATGTCTGTGTGGGCTTGAGGGAGTAGGATGTTCTTGGTCAGTGGCACAGAGAAGAAGAGAATGCTAAGGTGGGTTAAGGAGTCCTCCAGAGTCTATCCCATCATGCAGAGGGTCTGCTCTGCACTCTGCTCTGCTAGGCGTTGTACTTCTTGCCTGTTCTGTGGATTTGGTGGAACAGTGTCATGGAGAACGCCATGCCAAGGAGCTGGAAAATGAGAACCAAAATTGCCTGCTATTAGCACACAAACATGTGTGACTGCTATGAGCCCACACACACACACATACACACATACACGTGTAACTGCTATTAGCACACATGCATGTGACTGCATTCAAATTGTAACAGTACACATTGTTGTATTTCATATACCACCGTCCTCTAGCGAAGCGGTTTTATGTGAGTAGAGGTTGTCGACAAGGTAAAAGGTGAGCAAACGCTCTTTGATGATTCCATTATACAGTATCAAACAGAGACAGAAATAGTTTCACATCAAAGAAATCGAGAGGCCTGTGGTGAAGCCATTATCTATAACAGTCAGCTCGGGACTTGGATATCTTCATTAAACAGGCACACTGCAGCCCCTGCATATCTGCTACTGTCACTTAGGAAGGGGGAGACTCCTTTCTCTCTAACATGGAGACCTGCCCTTGCCAAAGTCTTTTTTCTTTTAGTCATAGTCTCCATAAAGGAGGTCACCAACCAGGGACGAGAAATTGATATCACAAACTGGACATGTGTGACCACCGGTTTTAATGAGGTCTCGCTGAAGTTGCCAACAGGAGACAAGCGACATCAGGTTTCACTTGAGGTTGTGAACAGGGGACAAAAGGCTCACGTGAGGGGCTCAGCCATGGATGATTGTCCACAGGTCTGCCGGGATGGGTAGCATCCCCTTTCCCTCAATGCCTGCCTCTCCTAATGCATTGGGAGGTTTCAGGGATTGTCCCTGCTAGGGGAGGTCAGGCACGGACTGGCCATTGGGAAGTGGGCCAGTCTTGTGAGGGCCGGTCTTTTTTTCCCAACCTCAGAATTTATATATCGAAACATGTATCGAAACATCGAAACATTCCTGGGCTGCTTTTTGTTGCCAGTCTGGGGAAGGTGCTTGTATTCCTGCTCCGGGGGAACCCACTTGCTGTGACTCCCTGCAGTGGAATTACATCCATATGGATTCCCCAAGGTTAATTATTCTCTCTAATAGTTAACTATAGCATCTTCAGTGAACTAGGGGAAGCCCAGTGTAGGTGTGATGCTGAGGGTCTAGCCTTAGTTCCAACTACTAGGCAGTGCGGATGATGTGGGGCCAGGAAACAGGAAGGGTGTCTGTTCCCAGCTTACCTGCACAACCAAGATGCACATGCCGATGGTTCCCAGGAGGTGCTTGTTATCGTCCAGCCACTCCTCCACCTTCTCATAGCAGCCCTGGCAGAGTGAAATAAGGGTTAGTGCCGGGGAGCCTTAGAGTGTGGCATGTCTAGAGCACTGAGCTGTAACACAGACATAGCAAATAGTGAGTCTGCATATAAACAAAACTGACTTTGCACATTTGACATTGCAGGCGGCTGCCACAAATCATTCAGATCTCGTTGGGAAGATATATAATATAGTCTTCTGTAGATTCCCACTATTAAAAGATTTATTGTTATCAATTGATCCCTGCTGTAGCACTAAACTACCAAATGAAGAGGAAATTTAGTCATTTTCACTTTCAGCGAACTAACCCATATTCATGGTTTTACTATCTGTGAACTCATAATAGACTGGTGAATATACCAAGCCTGAAAAGAAAAACAATTGAATTATTCATAAGTTGATAACTGAGAATTGTTCTCCCAACGGAACATAAGACAAGTTATTTGGTTATGCTAAAAACAAAGGCACAGGCTATCTACGTATCTTCCTCATACTTGGTTAATCCTTCTTTTCAGCACCTATTTTTTCCCAATTTCTTAACCAGATTGGGTCCCTCTGCAGTCAGCTCTTATTATTCATTCTCACGCTCACTTTCCTCTCGATTGCCACTTTTCCCCTGTTCTCTCAGTCGCTCCACACTAAACATAATGTAGCTCCTCACCCTAAATATCTCTCCTCCCAAACCCCATGCAGTTCTCTACCCTAAACCTCTCTCCTTGCAAACCCCATGCTGTCCTCCACCCTAAACATCTCTCCTCCCAAACACCATGCAGGGCCCTACAATAAACCTCTCTCCTCACAAACCCCATTCAGTTTTCCACCCTAAACCTCTCTTCTCCACAATATCCATGCAGCTCCTCACCCTAAACCTCTCTCCTCTCTAACACCAATGCAGCTCCTTATCCTTAACCTCTCTCTTCCCTAAACCTCTCTCCTTTACAATCACCACGCAGCTCCTCACCCTAAACCTCGCTCTTCCCAAACCTCACTCTACACCTCACTTCAACATTTGTCCTCACTAGTGTATAAACACCCACCCACTCTTGTTTACCTGAGTCCAGAACATGTTGGTGATGTTCCGGCCACAGTCCTGGTAGTGCTCCTGGCAACACCTGTCAGGCACCACCCTCTCCTTCAGGGCCTCGTGCCAGTCGGTGTAGCTGATCACTCCGCAGCACCTCCACTGCAGGGTGGGGACACCACACGGTGTGTTAATGTTAGCACACAGAGTGTTGATGTTAGCAGTAAATGGTGTATTGATGACACTTGCACTTTCTTTGTGAAATAAACCTGAATTAATTGATGCGCTGACTCAGTGGTTCATTTGCCAAAGCAGCAGCTGTGGGACATCCCTGGCGCCAGCACGGAGGGTATTAATGGTAGCAATACTCAAGCTCCATTAATGACGGTAACAAACACACCATGCTAATGCTAGCAGGACATAAACACAGCATTCTAATGCTAGGCAAATACTGCATTAAAGACTATGGCACCATTGTTATTCGTACACATAGTACGCAGTAAGTGTCTGCGCTGATTGGTTAATTAGTCAGTCACACCAGTCCAATCAATTGATTATTGATGACTGAAATATATCAAAATAAATGGTGGTGGAATAGTAGAAAGAAGAGGGGGCCAGAGCCATGTGAGATTGCACCTGTCAATTGGACTGTAGCCAGTCTCCTAAGGGCTGCAAAAGGGGAACCTGACTGAGGGTGACGCAGTTAGTTCGAGTATAATGCAAATATGTATGATCTGTATTGTGAACTTGATTTAGATTTATTGTGAATAAAAGAATGATCCAGTGGGAGAAAGAAACTCCCACAAAATGAAAATTATATGAAGGATTTTTTAAATAATGAATTGGGCTTTGTTACTCAAGTAGTTTTGCAACCACACAATGTACACTTAATGACTTGAACATATGACTGACTTGAGAATATGAACTACTATGCCCTACCTAGATGTCTTGAGAGGCTAACATGAAATTAGAACTACTCCTTTCCTTTAGTTATCAGCAGTATTTTTTGCATTGATATGCAAATGAGTAAAGCTAAGTGAGTGCCCATGCTTGCTTAATTAAACTATGTACCTCTGCTTGTATGATGTTCCAGGCATTCCTCAAGCCCACGTTGCTGTCTGAGTTGTACAGCGCCAGCCCATCCTTCAGGTCTTTCTTGGCATTTTCACTCACCTGTCGTACACAGGTGGCAATGGGGTCAGAAGGTCGACAGAAAAACACAGGCCAGCTGTTCAACGGGGTCAGATGACAGACAGAATGACACGCGCCAGCTATTCAACTGGGTCAGAAGGCAGACAGAACTACATGTGCCAGCTGTTCAACGGGGTCAGAAGACAGACAGAATGACAGGCACCAGCTATTCAACTGGGTCAGAAGGCAGACAGAACTACATGTGCCAGCTGTTCAACGGGGTCAGAAGACAGAAAGACACACGTGCCAGCTGTTTAACGGCGTCACAAGGCAGACAGAACGACACGTGCCAGCTGTTTAACGGGGCCAGAAGACAGACAGAATGACAGGCACCAGCTGCGTAAAGATGTTTACATGACAATTACATTTTTCTCTCTCACTGGCTGCTCATACTTTAGTTGTGCATAAGTTGTGTCCAAGTGTTTTGTTTTCACGCCAACCGCATAATGAGAAGGGATAAATATTCAAGCAGACAACATAATGACAGATAAGATTACACTGTAGTCACTGCCAGGGAGCTCTGAAACCTTGGAAGTTCCAAAGCTGTTGGCTGCGAGACAGGTGTAATTAGTGTTGAAAATCACATCGAAGTACAACCAACATTTTCCAAAACATTTTAAATTCAAACCTGGCAAACCTTTCTGAAACAAATTCATACATGAACTCAGTAGACAAGGTACACCCTGTTTTAATATTTCATGGAGATGGCTAATTTTTGCTAAAACGCAGCGCTCTTCATTTCACGGTCAGGTGGAGCATACTATTTAAGCTGCATATGTGATAGTGATTTTAGGTTCAAGCAGAATATAAGTCTGGAAAAGTGGATACAGAGACAAACACAGTGATGTGGTGCCGTCAGTCGGACCCATACGGAAGTGACTTTTCATCCTTTTTCATCCTTTTATTGAAGGCTTTCTGTACTTCATCCTCAAAGGACAGCTCAGGTTTGAAGTGAAACATTTTGTTGAGAAAATCGGCAGCTATGTACATTTCAGTCGCAGTTTAAAAACAAAAAATGTAATCTCATGATTTTGCCATAAAAGGATCATTATTGCTGATAATGAAATGAGTTCATTATTAGTTATTATTATTTTAAATCAATTACAGATGTATTAAAGCATTAAATCAAAAAGTTTGTGTTTTTTTTACAGTTTATTGATGTAAATTACTGTATTATTAGTAAACATATAGTCCCCTGAGGTGAGGCGGTTCCTGTGTACACACCTCACCTTGAATAGACAGAATTAATGTTGTCTGCCCCACATTACAGTGCCCTATAGTCACCTAATCCTGCCGCAGAATCCATGCAATGGTCTGAGTCCAAACTGAGTCCCAATGAGAACTCACGGTCACTGGCATTGCTGGCAAAGCCTTCAGCCAACATTCCCTCCACCGTTCTCTCTGTTGCTCATCCCTATAGTACATACCTTATTCCCTGCTGTCTGTGCATGCTGCCTTGCAACACCTATGCTCCACTGCGTTTGATGCGCACTGACTGACCATGCTGCGAACAGCCTGAAGAAATGTTTTGGGGGGTGGAGGGCGGTCATACGGCGAGTGGAGTCAGATGGTTCCGGGTGTAACCATGGAACCACATGCCGTCATTCCCCAGCACATGCTGGAAAGAATGCGATGACACAGAAGTTGAGAGTGGCAGTGCTAACTGCCCCCTGATAAATAACGGGTAAGTGTATCTATGTGCTTCCCATCCGTTCCATGTCATGTCAAATGTCCGCCGAAATAGACCTGACCACTAGGAACCGCAGCAGACCGCCAGGCAAACCGCTGCTCTAATATGCTTTCTTTTGGCTGGACAAGGGCTGGAAGCTATTTGTGGTGCACACCATCAGACACAGATTTTCCCCATCTGGTCTTTGGCCATGCCATCTGCTGTTGTCCCCTGCTGTTTTCCACTGCAGTGTCATAGACAGAGTATAGGTGCTGAGGTGCAGAAACACCTTCCACACATTCACACCTCTTTTGGAGAGAACTCTGGTGTACATAGCTGCAGTGGACACTGGGAAGGTTGTTGATTCACTATCTCGGTATAGAAATCCTTCATCATACTCAAGCCAAAGTTCTTTTCTGGAAATGCTTCTTTTTGAATAATATTAAACGATAAGCTTGAGTGGTAAAGTGGAATTTCTTCATATCTGTGGGAGGAAATTAGCTAAAAACAAAATGGCAGTCGTAACCTCTCGTCTGTGTTCATGAAGCCCATTCAGAGAACATTTGACATTGAATGGGTCATCTCAGGCCAGTGTCATCCCATAATCCAAACTCAGTGTTCTCAGGTCTGTGTCATCCTCACAAGCCACACTCAGGGTTCTCAGGCCTGTGTCATCCACACAAGCCACACTCAGGGTTCTCAGGCCTGTGTCATCCACACAAGCCAAACTCAGGGCCATCTCAGGCCTGTGTCATCCACACAAGCCAAACTCAGTGTTCTCAGGTCTGTGTCATCCACACAAGCCACACTCAGGGTCATCTCAGGCCTGTGTCATCCACACAAGCCAAACTCAGGGCCATCTTAGGCCTGTGTCATCCACACAAGCCAAACTCAGTGTTCTCAGGTCTGTGTCATCCACACAAGTCACATTCAGGGTTCTCAGGCCTGTGTCATCCACACAAGCCACACTCAGGGTTCTCAGGCCTGTGTCATCCTCACAAGCCACACTCAGGGTCATCTCAGGCCTGTGTCATCCTCACAAGCCACACTCAGGGTCATCTCAGGCCTGTGCCATCCACACAAGCCAAACTCAGGGCCATCTCAGGTCGGTGCCATATACACAAGCCACACTAAGGGCCATCTCAGGCCTGTGTCATCCACACAAGCCACACTCAGGGTTCTCAGGTCTGTGTCATCCTCACAAGCCACATTCAGGGTTCTCAGGCCTGTGTCATCCTCACAAGCCAAACTCAGGGCCATCTCAGGCCTGTGTCATCCACACAAGCCACACTCAGGGTTCTCAGGCCTGTGTCATCCTCACATGCCAAACTTAGGGTTCTCAGGCTTGTGCCATATACACAAGCCACACTAAGGGCCACCTCAGGCCTGTGTTATCCACACAAGTCACATTCAGGGTTCTCAGGCCTGGGCCTGAACACGACTTTTGATAGCAGCACTTAGAAGCAGGAGAAGCATTGCATGTTGTGTGCGTGTATGATTTGCACACTGTTGAGAAGTCCTATATCCAGAAGTATGTGCTGTGAAACACGGCGGAGACAGATGATTAATTATCCTTACCTTTTCTGTATAAACGAAGAACAAAATGAGAAGGATCAGCTCTGCCAGAAGAATAATCAGCAACAGGACGAAGAACTGTGTGAGAGAATGTGTGAGAGAGAGAGAGCCTTAGGCGAGAGAATGTGATTACGGACCCTTTCTCGTTCTTCCCCAGATACAGCATCACCCACGCAGTCTTACATATTTACATTGACGTTTTACTCAGCTTGTGACAGGCCAACAGCGGGAACTAACTGCAATCATCTGTTTTATTCACTCTTTTATTCACTCTTTTATTCTTTTTCTTATTTCTGCGTAAAGCTACAGAAGTTTCTCAAAGGCCCGGACCGAAGTTCACTCAATCAATGTGTGGCACAATTTACCCAATGGAAGAACAGCTTTACATAATAGAGTTTGGCTCAGAGGCTGCACTCTGCTTTTCTCCTGCTCAGGCTAGTCTTTTTGGTTAATCTTTTTCAGAAGATGGATGCTGGCGGAAGCAACACGCAGGTCCAGCATTTGGTAAATTGTTTTAAAATAGATGCTCTGGTGGTACACTTTCAGAGGTTATGGATGAATCCACCAATACTAATCTGTGTGCCAGAGAAGAAACAAACGCTGCCCTGAACTTTGCTCAATTCTCCCCGAATCTATTGGCCTGACCAATAACGTGCAGCAATCAAGCGTTACAATTAACCTCATCACTTCTCAGGGTTGATGAATGTAATACTGCAAGTCCAGTGTGTCCAGTAAGACCTTGGTCCTGATGTTAGATGATAGATCAGAGTTAATAAATAATTGCCCGCTGTCTAGCTCAAATACAATCTTTTAGTGCTATTTAACAAAATGTATGCAGCAGAAGGGGCCCACGCAGAGTGTAAATCACGTTTGTGAGATACAGGTTTAACTTTGCTCGCAATTTTACCATCAGTTGACTAAACTTCTCCTGGTTTTTAAACAGTAAATTACACTTTTATACCAGTATGTACCAGACAATTCAACTGTAATGGACCATATCTAACCTCCCTGGCCACCGGGCTTCTACATGCCCTAGCAGGGGAATGAAACCAGACTTGCTCTAGTCCGGTCGTCAAAACAGAAAAGAGAGACAATTAGCTTGTTGAGTCTAAGTCTTCAGCTCAAGGAACTAATCATTATCTTTTCTGTGGGAGTGATGCACTATCAGTAGCTCTCTCACAACTAGCCCCTCTGCAAAACCATTCTACTCTTCCAGTATTCATTTAACTTTAACCTCCAAATTTGCTCCATTCTACAAGATTTCTTAAATTTTGATAATTGGTCAATAATTAATAATTGCGAGACATTTTCCTCCAATTTAAACTATGACTGTGGGCTTTGTTTGTATTTGAAAATGAGAGAAGTACGTAGCCCTTGTCTGGCTTCTCAGCTGAGAAAGAATTTCCCCCAATGAGCTCATTAGCCTGATTGCTCTTAGGAGGACGAGAGGGGCAATTAAGCCATGTGGGGCGCGGTGCCCCCAAAGTGAGGCATAGAGGGAAACCACCCATGGGCAGGAAGTGAGTCACTCACACTGAGCAGCAGGCACTTGTTTTCCTTGATGGCGCCCAGGCAGCCCAGGAAGCCGGCCACCATGATGATGGAGCCAATACCAATGACCAGGTTGGCAGCGGAGAGGGAGGGAAAGGAAGGCGAGAAGGTGGCGAAGCTGCCCTGAGACACGGACAGCCAGATCCCCACGCCCAGCAGCCCACAGCCGCACAGCTGCAAGACAACCAGACAGAGGACATAGATCAAAGCAAGACCCCAATCAGAGCATGAACCAGATCAGAGCATCACCCGGATCAGAGCATCACTCAGATCCAAGCATCACCGGATCAGAGCATCACCTGGATGCGAGCATCACCCGGATATGAGCATGTGGCACAAAACAGAAACACCTCATTTTACACAATGAAATAAGGAAATCTTAAGAAGCTGAGCCTAAATATACATGACAAAAGAATGGCTATTAAAAGACAACATTGTTAAAATGGAATAGCACAATAAATATTAGTTTGTTAAATCTGGACAATATGCAATGTGTCTGTCTAGCAATGTGCAATTTCAACAGGTATCCCGCTCAGCGATGACCTGTGTAGTCCCAGAAGGTATCCCACTCAAGATGACCTGTGTAGTCCTAGAAGGTATCCCACTCAGAGAAATTAGATGACACTAAGGACTCTGCCACTATGTCCATGTTGGTTGTGCAGAAATCACAGTGGTCCTTTTATAGCAGATTACTGCATTAGAAGAGTGGCCAGTGTGCCAACTGGTGCTACAGTACGTCCCCGTAGTGGAAAGGACCAGAGTAGTCTACCTCTAGTGGGCAGTCTTTTACCTAAAGAAGTGGAGGAGGTGAGGCAGTATACTGAATGATGGCTGATAAGTGGTGTCTGCGCTTCTGGTGAAGGCAGGCCGAGAGAAGTAAGGATCCATGGATGATCCTCCAATCCATCAGTGAGCAGAACAGGAGGATTGGAGGATCATCCACGGATCCTTACTTCTCTCGCCCTGCCTTCACCAGAAGTGCAGACCCCACTTATCAGCATTGAGCATTGACTGATCAGCTACAGCTGGGGTGCAGCCTGCATGCTAAACAAGACTGAAATATTGGCACACTGGTTAGGGCTGACATTTTCTCATGCCCAGAGGAGGGAAATGTCCAATGCAATCTTGTTATGAATAAGAAATCACAAAGAGGTGAGGGTATGAGCATTTAGCAAATCAGACTCCCCATTCCTCTCTTCACAGTAGCATCCGAGAACACAATAACACTCCCAAAATATCGACCAGTAGACAGATGAACGCAGACAGGGTACTTCGTACATAATTCCAGACCCTGACTTGAATTCTAAGACATCAGAACAGCGCAAGAAACAAATCAAATGTGTGCATGAAAAAGTCATTCACACAACACCAAACAGGCTCCAAAATGACTCCAAAAGTTTCCCTTTTCCAAGCCCCAACAATAGAGTTGTGAAAAGCAATTCAATGCACAACTTTTTCATTGTACAAAAACTATGCGGAAACAAATAGAAACTGTAGAACTCCCACTCAAATAGAGGGAGACATGAGCTTTGACCACAACAGAAGAATTTAGATTTCAGATTACAGATAAAAGGTTTGTGACATGCTGGTACTTCTACTTAGCCACATGGAAGTTGACATGGTCAATATACGTACATTAAACTACCATGTATTTAATCGTTTGGCTAGTTCCTGGGATATCAGGGGCAGAGTTCAGGGGATATTTGGTATTTGGAATGTCTCTATGACGAGGCAGGTCACGACGCACACAGCGTGGGGAGCTGGAGAAAAAACGGTCACGTGGTAAAAACTAGCAAGAGACACAGAGCTAGCCCTCTGAATATATATCATCCCAGACTGAAATAAGAGTTTCCATCAAAACAAACAAAGCGGAGAGCTCCTGTGAAGGTCGTGCTTGGGGAAGGGGAGCTGCTAGATTAAGTTATGCCCATGAAATTCAAAGCAAGGACACAAAGGCGATGGGAGGGAGGCAGACAATTGTGTTGTATTTGCTTGTGTGTGTTTGTGTGTGTGTGTGTGTGTGTGTGTGTGTGTGTGTTTGGGGGGGGGGGGGGGTATTTACGATGCCCCAACAAAGGATTTGTTA
>JAOYSI010074091.1:0-19015 GCA_025775065.1 Hiodon alosoides | reverse complement strand
TAAAGCGTCTTTGTGACATGGCAACATGTGAAAAGCGCTGTATAAAAATAAAATTGATTGATTGATTGATTGAAGCTGAGTGTCTCACATTAGAAGACCAGATTCAAGGGGCTATTTAAAAGACAAAAATCTGTTCATAAATAAATAATACAATTAGGCATACCATAGAAATGCAAATATTTTGCTGTTTACCGGTCGTTTTTTAATAACCTACTTACTCTTAATTCATAAATGTTTGTTCTTCCTTAACCTGAATCAGGGTGAACATAGACACTGGGAGCCCTCCGCCTCCCATCTTTTAAATAAAATTGTTCAGGTAGGTCAGTTCTGTGGCCTCATGGGGAATATATAACTGGATGTGGCCATTACCTCCAGCATTGCCCTTGCTGCGCCACTAAATCAAGCCACCCACAGTTTGAAATACACTGGCACTACAGGAATGTTAAGTTAAAAACATTATATAAAACTTAAACAAAGCTTCTTTTTATGAAACACACAGAGCTTTAAGGTGGCAAATGATCTGACCCTAAAATCAAAGCAGTGAAAGGCCAATCGGACAAGGCACTGTCATGTCAAATATAGGCCGGCTGCCAAAAAAATGACCGGGTGACATAACCGCATTTGAACGCTCTTGCTAGGAAGACGTCCATTGCTGGACGTTAGCATTAGCTGGTTGATATATTATGTTTTTCGGTCAGTCTTTTTTTGTAGAGGATATTTTTTTTTTAAAGACTTCAAAATAGCACTTAAATTATGTGCTTTAAAAACAATATAAACAATTTTTGCATAAACTAACTTTCCTGCGCTGCGTGTTCTTGGAAAATCTAATAACAGTTCTGCCAAGGTAACAACATGGAAGCGGGAGAACAGCTGGTTTCTAAAGCCAACTCCACAAGTATAGTGTGGACCTATTTTGGTTATCCATTAAATGAAAGCGGAAATCCAGTTGAATTCGGACATCCAAACTCTAGGAGGTGTTTGAAATGAAGTCAAAAACAAGGGAGGAAACACCTCAAATTTATTTAAGCATTTATCAAATCGCCAAATTGCTGAAGTGTGTTGCAAGAGACAGCCTTGTTATAAAGTCTGATAAAGAATTAGCCTCTTGTAAAAATACATCCCAAAAGTGTGCTGTAGTACTATTGTGCTACAAGAAAGAGTCTTGTTTTGTTAGAAATTTAGATTCTGGCAAAGAATTAGCCACTTGTAAAAAAAAAAAAAAAACTGTTAAAGTATGATGATTCTTTGTCTAATATTAAAATTTGTTTGATGATCTGCAACATTTCAGTGTGAGAAATATGCAAAAAACTAAGAAATCAGGAAGGGGGCAAATATTTTTTCACGGCACTATATCTGCTAGCTAGCGAAAAATAAATGTAAAAACAATGTAACACAACAATTTGACATTATTATATAATAAGCCGTTATAATTTATTTATAATAAATTATTTTTGGCAATCCAATTTGATTAGCTAATTTGATTAGCTAAAGTAACGTCATCCTAGCTAGGGACGCTTGAGCGTGTTCAAAAGCTGTTATGATGTCATCCGGTTGTTTTTTTGGGAACCGGGTTATATTTGGCATGAAAGCACCGTCAAAACTCCTGGACACAATGAGCAGGTATGCAAGGCAATCTATTATATTTTTAGTAGTATTACTGGTTCTGTTGAAATCCTTTCCAAATAATAATGAGCTCCTGGATCCTTATTTCCTACAGTAGTGAGAATATACCGAATAGGATGAAATCATTTATATGCCAGTGAGAGGTAATAATGTCTCCCCCATCTGTAAACACACAGACAGGTGTAAAGAACTTTCGTGTCGGTTTTTCAGGATCAGGTGAATCTGCAGCGGTCTAGATTCTTGGATTCATGGCCATCTGTTCTGATGCATTAGAGTGGAGTCTCTGTCTGGCGTGTGTTCGTGGGAGAATTTTTATTCCTCTTATCAAAGCACATTTATGAACTCCATTTGGCCATCCATATCCAGAGATATTGATTATACATAGAGTCGACTGAGGATGAGCAACTGAAAACTGGAGTATTTATGGGGGGGGGGGGGTTTGTCAGTAGGTTTTTGCTTCCAGCCTGTTCCCAGCTAGTGAACTTTCTCATATTTTATCTGTGATTTTAAGGCATTCACAAACCAGTGTCGAAGACTTACTTCTTACACAAATGTGTTCATTAATTAACAGGTTTGCACATGATTTACTGAACTACTTTTCATTCTGCTGTCTGAATTTGTGCACGATGCAGTTGATCAGATTTATACACCAGTTATACTGTGTACTACTAATCCTGGCCCAAAGTCTGCTAATGGTTTCAAAGTGAGCTTTTGCGTCAGTCACAGTAGTTTGGCAATAGGAGAGGTTGAGATTTATGCCTAGCTACGCTTTCCTCAAATCCATTAGGTTGACGGACCAAATGTGTGTGTGTATCCAAGAGTTGAGGCTGGCTAACAGTGTGTTTTAACTGAGTGATGCATTGAGTGAACCAATAATATCTACCGAAGGACCGAGTACACACAACTAGATGCTTGAAATTTTTCTGAGGACCATCTGACCATCTGTCTTACCTTTGATCTTCTTCCATTTTTAATTGTAATATATATATAATTTAGTTGGTGGGCGACACAGGACAATGATGAACTGATATTACCCTGGCTAACATATGTGTTATGTTGGTGCTTTGTACTGTGGAAATTCTGTCCGACTGAGGGCTGGCTGTTGTCTCTCCCCCCCCATCAAGTTAATCAGATACAGTGGAACAACAGAAGAGTATCACTCCTGAAGTCAGTAGAACCAGAACACTGTCTGTGGTTTTTCTGTGGAAGGAACGGCTAGGGATAATGGAATCGGAATTCTGCCAGTTGGGAAAACCACTCAAGACAGAGAAAAAAACATTCTGCAGTAAATTATATCAGCAGCTCAATGGTTAAAACTATTTAACAATTGGATATGATTTTTTTTGGCAATATTGTGTGATCATGTGGTGAGATTGGTGCAGAAGGATTAAGAAAAAAATGCTGACATGTAGACAGTAGATCCGGTGCTTGAGTAAAAATGTAGTAAAATTAAAAATAACATGTATACTGGATATGCTGCTATGAAGATAGGAACTGCACATACGCAGAGGTCAAGTGTTTTTTTTTGCACTAAGACATGTGGAAAGTTTGAGGGTAATCACTTTACATAAGTCCAGTTTCGGTGTCGTGTAAAGTCTCTTTCAGATCAACCATTTGTCAAGCAGTCAATTGGCTATTCTTTCCCATCATCATCATAATCATCATCATCAGAAGCTTAATCTTTTCATGTGGCTTGCTTTGAAGATTGTTTCATGCGAGGGGAGAAAGAAACGCAGCGTTTGTTTCTACTTGAAAATAACCTTTCCTATGAGGCACTTGGCCGGCTTTGATGGGGTGGTCTGTGCCATAAAAGGCTTATTTTGGACTGTGTTCTCATAGCACCCCTTGCTGAAGGGGGGAAGTGGCACTACTGTACCCTGAGGGCAGGAGCACAGAGCCATGCCAAGTGTGTGAAGTTTCCTCTTTTCCCACTGGAGAAGAACAGGACACTGTTATGGAAGGCTGGGGGAAAAAAGAAAAAATCTGATTGGCCTTAACAGCTCACTTATTTGTAGAAAGCAGTCTGAGGAACTACAACTAACCAGTGTGTATTTGTAAATGCAACACGATGTATGTAGAACAACGGTGAGCCAGTGGCCATGGTGCTGGGTTTCCATTGGTGAAACATGTCTGGATGGAAAATGAACAAACTCGAAATTCAGCCTTACCGTAAATTGTTTAATTCTGTGGGTACTAATAGCACATTAACAGGCAGGAAGACTGCCTAGATACAAACTCAAGCACACACTCACTGTGTGCAAACACGCACTCACAGGCGCAAACACACACTTAAAGGCACAAACATGCACTTACAGGTGCAAACACACACTCAAAGGCACAGAAACTTACTTACAGACACAAACTCATAGACACAAACATGCCCTGACAGGCGTAAACATGCACTCACAGACACAAGCACACACTCACAGACACAAACACGCACTCACAGACACAAAAACGCACTTGCAGACACAAACATGCCCTCACAGACAAAACACGCACTTACAGACATAAACACACACTCACACACACAAACATGCATAGACTTGAAAATCAGCCATGCTTACATCTTGAGAGTGTGTGACATTGGGAATCCTGGCTGGCAGTGGGTGGACTAATTAAATGAATGTCTTTGTTCTTTTTCCGCAAACATAATCTCTTTAGGAATTTTTAATCCAAAAACATCTTTTTTTATCCTCTGTGGTTATCAGATGGTGCCCTCTGATCCTCACCCCCCTGTCTTGTGACAAAGAGACTCTTTTCCCCTTAGATCTGTTCACAGCTTCCCCAGTTTTAAAGATTTTACTTCTAATCGTTCCTAAATGTCCGACATACACAACTTTCTGGCCAGGGCCATAATAAGCAGACACGAGGGGTTAGAAGTGGCCCTGGCTCGATGTTCGCCGCCGTGTTTGTGCTGTAACCAAAAATAAAGTCAAAGAATTCAGTGTTTCATTTGGATATATAAGATATTCCTGTGGGCCCACCCAGTGCCCCCAAATAAGGTGTTACCAGGAACAAAGTTTTTGATCAAGTGTAGGAATTTTCCTGCATTAGGTAAAGGTAAACTTTTGTTCGCTTTCTTTAGCTTCCATAATCAATTTTGGCTTGCAGCCTTTGAGGAACATGTCCTCAACCTCTTGGAACATGAAAGATATTAACTTCATCAACAAACAAATGTCCTGCAAATTACTCTTGATAACGAGGACTGCTAAATATATAAATAACACATATTTGTTGTTCAGAATGGGTTTATTTTGACAAAGCGATTGTCCACAGTTTTATGTATTAATCACATTATTTGTTCTCTTAGCCGATGCTCTCATTCAGAGAAACTTTATTGCTTTCACTGCTCTTTTGCTTTCAGGTACAGAACCCACCCGATGGTTGGTAAATCAGGATTTGAACCAGCAACCTTCTGTGCCAGTGAAGGCCAAGTAACTGCATTGAACTCAGATTGCCTGTGTCAGAGGAGGGGCAGGAAAATGCACAAACGTGCTTTTGTACCAACTACAACTGATTGGAAAAAGATGTATTCTGTAAAATCTGCAGGCATTCATGTTTTGGTTGAATTTGGGTCTGTTAAAAGTGCATTGGTCTACATGTAACCAACTTTTGAGGACACAAAACCACTGACAGGGAATCAAACCAGAATGGGTTTATTTTGACAAAGCGATTGTCCACAGTTTTAGAGGGGGTTGCCGTTGTGGGGCTAGCCTCAGTCCGTTTCCCAGTCAGTTGTCAGTCAGAATTTTGGATCTAGCGTTCAGGTAACATCAGCCCTTCCCTCCCAAACTGGAACACTTTTTCTGATGCTTTCCATCAATTTTCAATGGTTTTCTAAAGGTAGTTGTGTCCAGAAGGGCCTTGTACCTTGCGCCTTCTCACACAAGAGTGGTGGGGAGATGGGGCTAGCCATGATATTGATGGCTTATCTGCATAGGTATAGGTAACAGGGATTTTGGGTCAGGGGACATTAAGTGAAATTGATCTTATTTGGGAGAACTGAATATGTATTGTTCCTTAAACTGTGATGTCTGTTAAGGAAGGTCATGAGCTGGGTGACAAGGGCTGCCATGGGGCACCATGTATATGACGTACTATCCACTATCCTGGGCAAAAGAGGGAGAGGGGCTAGAACAGCCTATGTGCATGTTCATTTCCCATGCTACAGAGAGGTGTAAATAAGTGTCATAGAAAACTTTGTTATGCTGAAGAGCATTGTGGTCCTCTACTGTGATGTCTTCTCTTTGTGCACATTGTGCACATCCACAAAAATTAAAATGGCTAACTGAGCAAAAGCTTGAAAACACACTAACGCCACCCCACCTTCACACACACACACACACACACACACACACACACACACACACACACACTACCACACCAGTCCCTTTTCCAGTAAGAAGGCCCCTGTAATGTTATTTAGTTTATTTAATAAAGCGTAATTACGGTATGAGTCTGGGATTTAAAACAGACCAATAATTGGAAGCAATACATTGTTTAAATTTAATTTTAGTTAGATTGATGGGATGCCAAGATTAACGTTGTAGAAGTTTTTTCTACATTTGAATTTTAACTGTGATCAGGGAAGCTGTCTCATTTTAAGATAATTACAGTCATGCCCAACTTTCCATCCTCAATCCCCCCCCCCTTTGGAAATAATTACTTTCTGTCTGAAATCAGTCGTGCCACTCATAAGCCACAGTGCAGCATGCAACACATCACTGGTAACTAAACAAATTTTCACTGCACCATTAAGTTCAGTTAACATCCTTTATTACCCAGAATGCTTTAACATACACTTATCACCAACAAACAATTAAGTTAACTTTTTTTCAGTTGATACACTACTCTCACATGATATATTTTTCAAATGCTGTATTAATCACATTATTTGTTCTCTTAGCCAACGCTCTTATTCAGAGCAACTTTATTGCTTTCACTGCTCATTGCTTTTAGGTACAGACCCCACCGGATGGTTGGTAAATCAGGATTTGAAACTGCAACCTTCTGGGCAAGTGAAGGCCAAGTAACTGCATTGAACTCCAATTCATATTTAGATTGTGTCAGAGGAGGGGCAGAAAAATGCACAAACGTGCTTTTGTACCAACTACAACTGATTGGCAAAAAATCTGCAGGCATACATGTTTTGGTTGAATTTGGGTCTGTTAACAGTGCATTGGTCTACATGTAACCAACTTTTGAGGACCCAAAACCCCTGACAGGGAATCAAACCCAGGTCCAGCAACCACCGCACATGAGGTACAACTCCCAACAAGAGAAACGAGTCGCTTGTTGAGCTAAAGATCCTAGCTGAAGGAAAAATTGCAGCGACCAATAGTGTGTTTTGTCAAATAGTGTTTTTGTACTGGCTGTACAGAGCACGTGACTGTTAACTTAATAATAATTAAATAAATAAATAAATAAATGCTGCTAAATAGAGCATATATCCATTATTCGTTTATAAACCTCATTAACACAATTTTACCTACAGACAAAATCATTTAATTGCTCAATGTTGCAAAGGCAATCCCAAAAAGACAATGCTACAAGCAAAAACATGATTGCATTATCTAAACTCTGTATAATCCACTCACTGCCAATCCATCCATCTGTGTTTGACCAATAAAATATCTCAGTTTTCTGTGCACCACATAAATCCATCAACATGGACCAGTGGCGATGATTGTGAAATTTAATTTGTGCTTATAAGGAACATAAAGCCTTGCTTCTTCGTGGTTGCTCAGGGCGGAAATGTTTATGAAGCATTTCATTGTGAAGTGAGGGGTAATAACTATTCTTTATTTTGACCTCTGGTGCTTTTTTAAAAAGAGCACAGTGCTTATCTGCTCCCCTCTATACAAGTCTTACCTGTCTGCAAAGTCTTTGCTGAATGTTTCCGGATCAGTCTTTGAGGCCTGGCGACAAGAATTTAAGGGAGATTCAGTCATACATGCATTCATGTGATCATGGTCCTGAGAATGGCTATAGGTGGGACCATGGGCTTTCTCCTTATCATGGTAAGCACCTCCGCTGGGGGTGAAGTGAATTTGGGAGAGATGGTGAAACTGCCCCTGTAATGCTATGATTGCCTATAAAAACTCAGATTTTGTTTACTCTTTTTTGATGGAAATGGTCCAACTTGAGGAGACCTTGGTGAAGAACTGTCTTAACACCGGTATAAGCATGTACCTATTGGCTCCCAGCCAATCATCTAATCCCCGTGGGGTAACTAGTTAACAGCGGGAGAGGGCGGCTGAAATTTTGGGGGCTGGGGGCAGTTTGTGTCTGTGTCTGTGTTTATATCTTTGCGTGTGCGTGTGTGTGTTTGCATTCTTTCCGCCAAAGCTCCTTTATTACACTAAGGTGTTATTTGCAAAAGTAATACACTGATCATCCTCAGTGATACAATGTCCCCAAATTTGAAATCTGAGAGATCTTTGATTTAAAATCATACCATCTCCTACATTAATTAAAAAATGAGGTTACATTTTGTGAACCACTATATTAAAATGAGTCTTCTTTTATAACCAGTCGACAAAGAGCAAGCAATTAGTATAAAACCACTATTTCCCTAAATTTAAAAGTTTTTTAGACAATTGCAACAGGATATTTCTTACAGAGACTGTAAATGTGAGGCAGCTACCTACCCTAAACTTTTTTTTTTCCTAGATGTCCTAGGTTAAACAGTTAAACAGTAAATAACAATAAATTTTATCGCACAGCATGTTTGGGACGTTGGGATTAAGGGCTCACGGCTAACTTTGAGAGATGCACATAAATGAGCACTGCCGGTTCGTGCCGCAACTCAGCTTACTTAACGTATGTTGCATGCATAGTAAAAAGTTTTACTGTTTATATTTCTTAGCTAAATTTATTTGAGACCCATAAGAGATTGAAATGGGAACATTCCATTCATTCATAAGTCAAATGTGTGGGAAAAAAAAACTTAAACAGCTTTTTCAGGTCAATTCTGCATTAATAGAACTTCTGGAAAATTCAGCTTGACTAGCAGCCTGCTCGACCACCTCATGACCAGCTTGACCAAGGAGGTGACCAGCTTGGCCAGCTCATCTACCAGCACTGACACTGACACTTGTCAACCATGATTTTCCAGCAAGGAGGACACATGGTACTGGATTCCCCAGTAGCTTTTCATCCCCCCATTTGCACCTCAGTGCAGCTGGCATAAAACAAATTCATAAATATCACATCCGAAAAAAGCTGTTTGGTATACCATACCAGTGAAAAAAAATTTTGTCCACTCCCAACTCTACATGTGAGAGAGAATGCATTATATCTCCCCCTATAATTCAAACAGAGGTCCTCACTAGCAATACTGCAATTTGATCCACTGTAAATAGAAAGGATTCTGATTTTATGTTTTAATGTGACAGCGAGGTGTGACAGTACTCCAGGTTGTTTGTTTTTTTTTCAGTTTTTCTTCAGTTGCAACAACATGTCCAATTTTGTGGGTTCAAATCCAGCTCGTGTCACTTGTGACTGGGAGAACACAGCAACGGTACACATTTGGCAGAGCACTGTCAGGGCTAGGGTGGGTGAATTCAGCAGGGCTCTCCATTCTTAACTACAAGCGCCTCCCACAAGGGGAAAAATACTGAAAATGTTTCAGTTGGAAGATGATTTAATATAAATATTCCAGTAAAATTTGAATTGATTTATAATCGCTAAATGTTGCCAAAAAAAAGAAAAAATGTACTTTCTTCATCCAACTCATGTTTGTATGTTCTTGGAAACTCATTTTCCATTTCCTTTAGGTATAACGACCCAGACACCCTCATGTCAAAAGCGCTCCTCGTTGTATTCTGTCGGGGGTGGGGGGGGCTCAGTGGGGGGCCATAACTGACTATTTACGCACGTCAATTAGCATTCTTTTGTGTCCTGCAGTGATGTCCAACCCCCAAGGCAGGAACTAGAAAAGGAACTAAAAAAGAAGGGGTGGAGGATGTGAAAGAAGAATGATAAATAAATAAGACAGGCCTGGAGGCTTTGTGTCACAACAGTAAAGGAGAAGATACGTCTGACAATGTTATGTATTCACGAAAGGTTTTTTTTAACATTATTTTTTAAATTCATACTGTCAATCCCCAACCCCCCACGGTTCAGACATAAACAACGTTTTAAACATTATTCCAAAACACATTCCGCCAAACCCTCGACTGCTTTGCAGCTTCCTTAGCAATCCAGTCACGCAGTGTCCAAGGTTGTGAATTCTGAAGTAAAATCTCACTTCATGTATAATTCTCCCTTCCTTAAACGATATTGATTTTAGTTTATTCTATATTCGACATAGGGCTGTTTATTTTTTTTTCCAAATGGTAATCATACTCCTGGGTGGCGATGGTGGTAGTGGGGGTTGTTGAAATTGTTTAGTGGTTTGTTCATTATTCAAACACTGGTTCAGATCCTCAGACAGTCATTTCGGTCTGCTGATTTGAGGACATGGAGGAGAAGCAGGGACACGCTCTTTGTATGGCTTCTAACAAATGGACACGAAACACCTGAATCATACTGATTATGTGACGCCTATATAAGTGCACAGAAAGGACTTTCATTTCAATCTTTCAAGGTATCCCAGGAACACGATATTTAGTGGCCTGCACAGAGCCAACAAACTCAGACACAGATACGAATAGCTCCCGGTGTGTGGTGAGACCCAAACGCTCTGCCAACACCAGCCGCAACCCTGTCTACCTTAACCCAGCACATTGCATAACATTAAACCTGCTCTCAGCCTGCTTTGTACTTCAAAATTACTAGAGCACAATTCTTCCACTATCGCCGAGGTAAAGACACTGGAGACAATATTAAAATATTGGAGTTACAATATTAAAATATTACTTGTTGGTGTAATATTCACGGAGTGAATACACAAGGAAGCATTTGCAAGCTCTTCAGTGTTTTCTTTCTTAATTAAATAATTTACATTGAAATAACGAGCCATCATTTCTTATTAAGAAAAGCAAAATTTTAAATAACGGCCATATTAAATTAAAGGTTTAGGAATAATGACATGAGGCTTTCTTGTTTTTCTTCATTCCATTTGTTCTCGTAATAATAATAATAATGTTCTCGATTATATTGTATTTAATGTTCCTCTAAAGCTGAAAGGGCAGTCCTTTTTATTTTTCTCGAAAAATTAACATTGCTGCCTCCTTTCCTTTCCCTATGTTTATTCTTCCTTTCTTTCAGTTTAAAAAAACGCATGAACACTTTAATCAATGTGACGAGACTGGCTCTGCTATTCAGACGAGTGAGAGTGAGTGAGAGTGCGGTGTCGACAGGGAGGAGGAAGGACGGAGGCACGTCAGTCTCTTGGGCGGGGTCAGTTCAGGGTTGCAGTGCAAGCTGGGGCTCCTCAGAGGAATGATGAGACACTGGATGTTGCCAAGTGGAATGTTAAGACTGGGGGGGGAGTTAGCCAAACACACAGCACCAAGGGCACTTGATCAATAGACTCTTGTCAATAGACAACCAGAGGATCTCAGGAGCCAACTACATGGATATTTGGATTTGGGCACAGCAGGCAACCCCCCCAGGTTTGGTGGAGAGTGTACATCAATCAATCTAATTTTTTTTGTTACAGCACATTGTCACAAAATGATGAACTGAGATTTTCCAGAGGGAATCAAACAGAAAAAAAACAAGAAAATTAATCCCTGACCCCAGAGGCAGTCAAAAGAACTCAATAATGATATAATAGTGGACACATATAGAATAAAATTGCCACTTTGATAGTTTGATAGTCCATTGTCAGCGTTGTGCAAGAACGAGTGCCCCGTGAAGCATCAGGAAGCACAAAGCACTATGAGGTGCATTGAAAATAGGACTGGACGTGACAGACTTCTTCCCGTGGCTCTAGGCTGCATCTGTGATGGCTGGCACCGGTTTAATGGCCAGACACATGGCGCGTTGAGAAGACAACTGAAGAGGCTACAAGGCTCTGCACGGGGAACAGGAAACATAAAATATGCATCAGGGTCTATATTAAATTTTTATTCAGACGGTTTGACTTATGTTGACCTCGGGACGAACCCCAGATCTGGGACAAAAAGAGGGCCAGGGAGGGATTCTGTCAGAGTTTCTTTTTCCTTTGGGTCATGCAACATTCTTTTACTGGATAAATTAATTATTTTTCAAACCATACTAAGTCAACATAACACAAAGTTTCTTCACTGTATAATCAGCAAAGAAACACACTGTTTATTATCACAAAGGTTATGTTTATGTCTTGAAAAAGGTTAATGTTTTTCAAATTTGTATTACAATCTAATAACTTTCAAACATACCTTTTTTATTTACAGTGTTTCTGCAAATAACGGTGCTGTTTGCAGGAAATTAACATAAACAATTTATTAAATGCAATAATAACTGTAACTGAAAAATCATCGCAGCCAACTGAAAATTCATGACAGCTAACTTGCATGACAGTTGTCAATGTCAGATCTGGCAAAGGGCTCAGTACAATTTTATGCCTTGTGACAGTGTAGCCAGCCTAGTTTAATGTGGTAGCAAAAAAGTTGTGGGTTAAGATCGAAGTATTATTGTTGAATCCTTAAGCAGGATACTTAACCAGATTTGCCCCAGTAAAAATCAAGCTGTAAAAATGGGAAAATGTTACAATTACAAGCTCTGTAAAGGCACCGGATAATGGAATCTGCTAAAAATTGATAATGTTTAATATCATTAATAATAACAATAATAATAAAGTCAGGAGTCCCAGGTCAGACTTTGCTGTAATTTTAGCAAGGCAATCTGTTCTCTACAGTTTAGTACCCTGTTTTACAAAAAGTCATCCTGCACAATGTGTCAGTAAAGCCAAAATCATCTGATAACAGAAGTACTAGCTTCGTACAGTCTAATGCTCAGGAGATTTTATTCACTGTAATTTTTTATTTATTTAAGTTGTATTTGCCTTTGAATATCTGAATTTTACAGCCTGGTCTGATGGTGACATTGTATGATTGGTCCTAGAATGCTTGCAGTGGCCCTATAGCTCCTCGTGGAGAGGTCGGACAGGTTCATCTGGATCCTGTCTTTACTGAAGCGCCACTGTGGTGAAACACTGCAGGTGATGAGTTTGGTGCTCATGGCTGCAAATCTCACATCCATTATGGCCGGCTTACGTGTAGCAACGTCAACTAGCCAGCTGCAACATTCCGGCAGTGAGACAAAGCTGCTGGCGTGCCATGTGGCCAATAGTGAGGGATTCCACCACTCTGAATGTTGATTGGCAGCTGGTCTACTCAATCAGCAGATGCGCACAAGGCTGCCACAGACAAAAATAAAAACAGGGTGCACGCATAGCTATACTTACTAATCGCAGACCACGCTGCCATACATAAAAAACCTAATCTATCTTAGCACTAAAGCATATGACCTTACTTAGCCCCCAAAGAATGCTAGAAAAAGGGATTGGATTTTGAGTAAAAGAGGGCATGGTGGCTTGGTGGTTAGTGTTGGTGCCTTGCAGCGTTGGGGTCAAATCCATCTGTGGTCACTGTGTGGAGTATACAAGTTATCCTCGTATTGGTGTGGGTTCCCTCCATGTGCTCCTGTGATGGTCTGGAGTCCCTTCCTGGGTGTTTTCTTGTCTTGCAGCCTATGCCTTCCAGTTTAGGTTTAATTGGATAAGCATTTTCACATGTTTTTAAATTTATGAATGAATAAACATGAAAACCCCTTACAAAATAACTATTACCAAAAGCAGAGGTGAGTCAGAATGAACCCAGATGGCCTCCCAAGGTTGACTGGAAATGCAGAGGGTGTCCTGTATGTGTTCACACTACAAAACCTGTGACCTCTGACCTTGGAAATAGACCTTGGAAGTCAATGGAGTTTCTTACCAGAATCCCAACCCCCGACCACTGCCTCATTCCACAACTACCGTCCCGTTTTCATCGACGCAATTCATAAATCTTTTGCACGGACTCAATGCTCAGAGCATTAACTCTGGTCTTTTGTCACCTGTCGCGGATTTTAGGGTCCAAAACCATACATATTAGATGAAACCACGGTGCACAAATAATGGATCTGGTTTAAATCAAGCCAAATATTTTATTGAGCTGTATGCATCCATTATTCATCATGTCATTAAGGGCTCGGGCTACTGCAGTTTCGGGTCGCATAGCAATGACATTCCGGGACTCACCAAAGCATATTAATTCTAAAAAAAGAGCCTAGCTGAGTGTAAAAGGTGACTTTGTCTCATTAATTCTACGAGCTGAAGTGACAAACAAGCTGGTGGATCACTTGAAGGCTTGGTACGCTGCGTCTCCAGTCACTCAAAACTGCCACAAACGCGGGGCCTCTCCTCACGGAGGCCGGGGAGGCCGGGGCAGGCCAATTGCAGAATGTGGTACTTCCGTTCAGGAGTCAGCAGCAACACCCGATTCAGCCTGTCAAAAAAGCCAGACCAGTAGTTGGGGCAGATGTTAACTAATTACCTGAATTACCTCTACCTGAAACTAAGCACCTGAAATTTGAAACCAGTTGCTTGTATACAGTACCATAGGACGGGGCACTGCAAAAATTTGTATCTATCCAATTTAACAAATAGAAGTGTAAACGTGCACGCTATTTAAGTCACTCTGGTCACATCACTATCCAAGCAAATGCAGTGCCTTGCACCCCGTTTAGACGTTTCCACATTTTGTAGTGTTACAACTTCAAATTCAATTGGATTTTATTGGGATTTTTGCTTTTTGTTTTACACAATCAACCCAACTCTTTGAAGGTGCAAAATATTTTTATTGTGATACAAAAGCTAATTAAAATAAAAAAAACAGACATTTGTTAGTTACATAAGTGTTCACCTCCGTTGTTATGAAACCCCCAAATAAACTCTTGTGAAACCACATAATTAGTTGAATGAGGTCCACCTATGTGCAATTAAAGTGTTACATTATCTCAAAATAAACACACCTGTTTCTGTTTGAGTTTGTTTGTTTGAGCAGATCTGAACGTATCATGAAGACCAAGGAGCTATCAAATCAAGTCCAGGATAAAGTTCTGGAGGAGGTACAGAGTTGGGTGATAAAAAAAAATATCCTATGCATTGAACATCCCGTGGAACACCGTTAAATCCATTATTAAAAAATTTAAAGAATATGGCACACCCGCGACTGCCTAGAGAAGGCCGTCCACCAAAAGTCAGTCACCGGATAAAGAGGGTATTAGTCAGAGATGAAACCAGGAGTCCAATGGTACCTCTGATGGAGCTGGAGAGATCCGCAGCTGAGATGGGAGAAACTATAATCCGAGCACTGAACCAAACTGGGCTTCATGGACGCGTGGCGAGGAGAAACCCATTGCTGGAAAAAAAAAAAACCTATAGAAAATCCTGTTTGGAGTTTTCCAGAAGGCATGTGGGCGACACATTAAACATTTGGAAAACGGTTCTCTGGTTTGATGAGACCAAAATATAACTTTTTGGCCTTAGTGAAAAATGCTATCTGTGGGGCAAAACCAACACTGCTCATCACCCTGAGTACATGATCCCAATAGTGAAGCATGGTTGTGGTAGAATCATATTGTAGGGATGCTTTTCAATGGCAGGGACTGGTTTCGATTTAGGGCCAGATAGATGGAGCCAAATACAAGGCAATTCTAGAGGAAAACATGTTTCAGTCTGCAAGACACAGTGAGACTGGTGCAGGATAATGCTAATCATACAGTCAAAGCTACAAAGCTGGAGTGGTTTAAAACCAAGAACCTGAATGTCTTAGAATGGCCCGGTCAAATCCCAGACCCAGGGTGAATACTTATGTAACCAACAAAGTCTGTTTTTCCCTTGTTATTAACTTTTGCGTCACAATAAAAAATACGTTGTACCTTCAAAGTGTTAGGTATATTGTGTAAAACAAATTGTAAAAATCCAATTAAATTCCAAGCTGTTACTCTACAAAATGTGGAAACGTTACAGTGGTACTTCACCATTCTGCCTCCAGAGGGCCTCATTACAGGTGATGTCCTTTAGCACAGAAGGGTGAAGTCCTCAACTTTTATTTAATTTTGGAAGGAAGGGACAGAAAGGTTATTTTTTTTCTAATTAATTCCTCTGGTGTTCCTAGATACAGTCTATCACAGAGAAAAAGGGAGACCAAATGAGAGAGCGAGAGAGAGAGAGAGAGAGAGAGAGAGACAGAGAGAGAGAGAGAGAGAGAGAAACCCTTTTTCTTTTGTCATTAACTGACATTAAATACAACACTTGATGTATCTGAAAAGGCCAGAACTGTGCTGACACAGGAGCTCCGATGTCCTGCCTGTTTTTGCTTTGCAGAATAATATAATCGCTTTATGACTGTACCATGGGGCAGCTAGCTTGTTCAGGCATTCAGCCTAAGCACCAACTAACCCAAGCACCAACCCTTGATGCTTCTTCTCCCCCTATGCTTCTTCAAGTTATGTTTCAAAGTCCCCCCCCCCCTTTCCATAACCCCTTAGTTAGGGTTTGCCCAAAGACAGAAACAATCCATTAAATTATGACCAAACAACTTACTTAAATAGTTAACTGTCATTCATGTCAGTCTAGGTATATTCTCTCTATACCGAAGAACACATTTCCCCAGGTCTAAAAAGTCACACCAAATAATTCAGATTTTCAAATAATAATTCAAATAATTCTCAAGATCTCTCTGAATATTTGAAAATGGTAAAAGAACAGATAAAATGTTCAAATGTATTTTAGGACTGCTTCAACACAACCTCGTGCAGCAAATGAATAAGTTTCATTGTTAGTGTCAGGGGTAAACGCAAGGGGTATTTATGAAGGAGGAAGGTAGAGAGTCCTTCCCCCACAGTTCCCGCAGAACTCGTCACTTTCACTTCCCTAATTTTTTTTTTTTTCTCCCAGTAGGATTATACATTGGAAAATGTCCTGAGGCAGATAAAATAAGATGCCCCTGTCCCTATTAACATGTTCTACAAGCAGTGACAGTGACATTTGGATAATGGAGCCAAATTCTGTTTGCAGGTGTGTGTCTGTGTGTGGGGGGTGGGGGGTGGGGGGTTGTGTGTTTGTTTGTTTTTGTTGTTTTTTTCAAATCCAACTCAGCATTGCTATGCTATTTATGAAGTGACAGAACGGTTAATAAATCATCCCCGTTTGTGTGTCGCACCGTTATTTCCTTTCCGAGGCCCGTGTATATAATTTTGGTTAGAACTTGCGGGGTTCATAAATCATCCTCTTACTCACAGCAAACTCCCCTGACCTTTCAGTGGGCTAAAATAAGCAATGAGCGGAGCACACGGAAAGGCCTTGGGACAGTCCCTCTGTGCGGGCTAGAGCCAGGCTCCTACGCCATGGTCACCACAGCAAAACTCATGGTTGTTCCACCAAGCAGGGACAAGAGGGTTTTGACCTGAAGCACATGCTGACTCTGCTTAACCCCCAACAAGAGCCTATACATAATTCATGGTGTCAGAATGGGTGGAGGTCTGGGAGTTTACGGGGACCCAGGCAAGCTCACCATACATGCGTCCATTTTACCATCCATTTTAATTTGACCCCCCCCCCCCCCCCCAACCATTTCTGTGATGGAGGTGCTGAGAACGCTCCCGTCAGCTCTGTCCGGTGGTGCGTGGCTCAGAGGACCTGCTGACACCAGCGATACGAGCCCAGGCCCGAACCGCTCCAGTGACCCGGGGGCCTCCGGCCCCCTCCCACTGCTCGATTTACAGCCAGCCTAGCAGCCAGTCAGCCCACGGCAGAATGAAAGGATCCTCCTTACATAAACACCTACGTACTTATAAGATAAGATGCACATTTTTTTTTATAAATAAACATATTCATTTAATCTTTCTTTTTTTGTAGAAAATCCATGGATTAGTCATTGGTCGCTACCCCCACCCGTTCTCTGGCCAGACTCCTTGTTTAAAACTCATGTTCCAGAGAGGGAACGATGCAGTGCGGTACCACCTGGCCAGGGGAAGAAACAGCTTGTCGTTGGTGCTGCCGTCAAGTGACATAAAAAATGTGAGTCAGCATCGTATAGGCTTCTGGCTGCCTCTCAAAAGAATACACATAGTAAAAGAATAGCATAGTATGAATGTTGCAGATGGCTGAATACATTCGTTTTATAATTCACCTTACTACCAAGTCAGTGGGTTTGGTGGTCACTGTGTTTTGATAAAGAATTAGTGATCTGAATTAATAAATGATGTAAACCTCCCGCAGAACAGGAAAAAAAAACTCACCTTTAACATGACTGAAATCTGAAGTGATAGCTGTCGTGACAACAATCATCATTGTCTTAGTTTCTTTTCTTTTTTATTCTTTAATATAGCATTTAGGGCTCTATTTTGATAGAGCGCTATGCCCAAACACAGGCGATAGGTGCTGGTGAGTTGATGACATGGCCAAACCAATGTTACACTATTCATTGTGTGTGTGTGCAAAACCAGTTCTAAAATGTGTTGGCTAGTAACTAACATTTAGGTGCAGTCTGGGTGCCTTTGCATAATAACCAATCAAGGTTGTTTGTTCTTTTTCAGAAGCAATGCGTTTACGACAAACTGTATTTCAAAGGGTCCTCCGCATGATTTCTGATGGGAAATGTCTCTGCGGTCCTGCTAGTCCTTTAGCGCACTACTGACGAATAGTATAGAAACACACCATTCAGCTCTGTCCTAAATTCCCTTTTGGAATGCCTCAGGATAAATAGTTTTGGGTTTCATGTATATATTTGGTTTGGACCATGTACAATTACAAACAGTCACGATTCGATACACAAGACATTGTACATTCAATTTAGCAAATTGGTTGTGTGCTGAGAATTAGAGAATTCTCTCTCTAAAAAGTGTGTTTTGTTAATAAACACAGCATTTTAGATATAAATCCCTTGTGTGTACTATACTGTATTACTGTATTATAAAAGGGGTTTTCTGAATGAACAAAAATGCGTTGGAAAAAGTGAAGGGACGGTGGCAGTTAAGCTAATGTTCTCAGTTTTTGGTGTGAGGATGATGATGTGAGTCGTGTGACAGCTTGAACATGACTCACAATAGCGCTGTCAAAATGGCTTTTTCACCAGCGTTTGCGCCAAGATCAGCGGATCTTGATTAGCGGATCAAGATCTTGATCAGCGGAGGCGTAGGCGCTAAACACAGACTGAGATAGCACTGCATTAATAGTTTTTTTTAAATGTCCTAAAATGCGCCCCCATTACACCACTTGGCACAAGCTGATTTCTTGAAGTTCTCCAGGGTAGCGCTAAATTATACACCTCTGAAGTATACACCGTCAATCGTGCATCACGGGTAAAATAAAAGAGTTATTTTGTAAATCTCTCTCTCTCTCTCTCTCTATATATATATATATATATATATATATATATATATATATATATATTTATTATATATATTTCAG